>QANZ01036702.1:56315-130003 GCA_003254925.1 Chamaecrista fasciculata | reverse complement strand
ACATATAAATAAAATGATTGGCCCTAGGGCACAATCTCCATCACTGTATATATCCACTGTGAGAGCAAATTTAATTTGTGTTGCTCTATTAGTGAAAGCTGGGATTAAAGTGTCATTTAAATCTTATAAGATTATAATGACAAAGAATAATATTTGTGGGAAAGGGTTATTGTAATCAAGATCTGTATATTTTGAGTATTGATAAAATATCAATTAACTCAAATATTTGGTTATTTGTTTGTTATATTCTTTTATTTTTATCATAGAATGAATTAACATTATAAATGAGTTTGTATCTATCATTTATGGTGTTTGGCAAGTTCATTTTTAATGTGCAAAAATTGCATCCTATAAATTATTTATTTTGAAAGAATTGATGAGTGTTCTGGTGCTTATAATAATTTATGGGGTGAAGTTTTGTTATATGTTTGTTCTCTACAAAATAGAATTCTCCGTAGGAAGACCGGTAAGACACCTTACGAGTTATGGAAAGGTTTTGTGCTTAATTTGAAATATTTGAAAGTGTGGGGGTGTCTTATTAAAGTTTTATTACCTACTTTTTAAAAGAGAAAATTGGGTTCTAGAACTGCTGACTGTGTTTTTATTGGTTATGCTTAAAATAGTGGTGCATATAGTTTCTTAATTTTAAGAAGTGGTGTTTTGAATCAAAACACAATTATTGAGACAAATGATGCAATTTTTTGAAAATTTGAGAAGAAGCAAAAGGGATAGAAAAGAAAAATCTTTTGGAGATGACTTTCATACTTTTCTAGTTGAAGATGAGCCTAGAAATTTTTTATGAAGTTGTTTCTTCTCATGATGCTGATAAATGGGGAGAAGCTTTTAAAGCTGAGATTGGTTATTTAAATAAGAATAAAACATGAGTATTAGTTGATTTGCCTTAGGGAGCAAAACCAATTGGGTGTAAATGAGTTTTTAAAAGGAAACTTTTTCCTATGATTTTATAGATAAATATAAAGCGAGGTTGGTAGCTAAAGGCTATACACAAAAGAAAATATTGATTATTTTAATACCTTGTCTCTTGTGACCAGAATTTTTTCTGTGTGAATTTTGATTGCTTTAGCATCAATTCACAATCCTTTTATTCATTAAATGGATGTGAAAACTGTTTTATCTAAATGGTGATTTAGATGGAAAAGAAATTTATATGGTATAACCCAAAGGGTGTAGTGTTCCTGGTCAAGAGAATAAAGTATGTAAATTAGTGAAGTCGTTGTATGGTTTAAAACAAGAACCCAAGCAATGACATGAAAAATTTGATAAAGTTTTGTTAAGTGGTAATTTCTCTTCTGTTGAAGTTGAAAGATATGGGTGAAGCAAAACTATTTTTTTGGTGTTAAAATCATAAGGAATGGAAATTGTATCTTACTTTCTCAAGAACTTTATATTGAGAAGATTCTGAGGAAGTTTGAACAACATGATAGATCTCCTGTGAGTACTCCTTATGATTCTAGTGTGCAATTAAAGGAAAATAGAGGAGATCTTGTGGCTTAATCGAAATATGCACAGATTATTGAGAGTCTGTTTATTTAATGAATTATACCAGGCCTGACATAGCTTATGCTGTGTGTAGATTGAGCAGATATACTCATTGTCCAAACAATGAATGTTGGGAGGCCTTGGTAAAATTAAAATATTTGAGAGGTGCCACAAAATATGGTATACTATATAGTGGATTTCCCGCTGTATTAGAAGGATACAGTGATGTTAACTGGATTTCAAATTCAGATGAGACAAAATCCACTAATGGCTATGTGTTTATGTTTGGTGGTGGTGTTGTCACATGGATGTCAGCCAAGCAAAGCTTTATAACTAAATCCTTAAGGGATTTTGAGTTTGTTGCTTTGGAGTTGGCTGGAACTGAGGCTGAGTGGTTGGAAAACTTCTTAGCAAATATCCCATTAGGTGACAAACCAATTCCATCCATTTCATTACACTGTGATAGCCAATCAGCGATAACTACGGCTAAAAATAAGACCTTTAATGACAAAAATAGACATATTCAATTGAGACATAATATTGTGAGGCAGCTGCTAAAATATTGTGCAATCTCAATTGATTATGTAAAATCAAGTGTGAATCTTGCGAATCCGTTAACGAAGCCTCTTGGGAGGAAACAAATTTTTGAAACATCGAGGGGAATGGGATTTAAGCCAACTTGAAATTAACCACGATGGCAACCCAACCTTTGTGATTGGTGATCCCATGAATAAGGTTCAATGGGAAGAACAAGTCGTCTGTTAATTCTGGTAGCACTAAATTAAAATATCCCTTCCTATGGTGTGTGATAGTGCTATACTGCATTTTTGGTGAGGTTGTACATAGGTACTTAATGATTTCATATTCCTACGGGATCGTGTATAAGTGCAGATACACTTTATTGAAATCACCTCGATGAATGTGGAGTGGGGCCGCTCCTATGAGATTCTGGCGAAATCTCTAGAGCATTCATTATGAAACAGGCACGCGCACGGCCGTTGTAACGCGCAAAAACGTCGTTAATAGCAGAAATGTGGGGGTATAATCTGACTCTTAATGCCTCTAGTATACAACAAGAGTAGTTGGTTCATAGAAGCAGGCTTCACTGACTACTCTGTGTACTATGTGTTATTGGTCTAGGTCTAGTTCATAGTCGGAAAGACACTAGATACAATGGTTATGCCCATGGGTGAGACTCATGAGAAATGTGGTTCTTTATTTTACACATGTGGGGGATTGTTGGACCTAAGTCTAATATTGGGTGTGTAAAATAAGTCCACATTGCCTGCACAAAAGAGATATGAGGGTTGAGGTTATTTTTGGTACTTTATTTTATTAATTATAATAATTAATAAAATATTTTATTAATTATTATAATTAAATAAATATTTTATTAGACCTATTATATATATATGAGAACCCTAGTTTCTAAAATATGAGAGCCTCCCTCTTTCTTCTTTTGTATCAGAGTCTCTAAAATTACTTTTGCTATTCTGTATCCCTCTCTGTGTGACATTGAGGAAGATTTCGTTTAATCCTGTGAGAGTGCCGGTTTCTAATCAGTGGGATACCGGAATATCTCTTCAGGACAGTGTCCTAGAGACGCGACTCGAAATTATTCTGAGAAATCCCCAACAAATATAACAAACAAATATTAAGAACTAAAAAAGTAAGGACCAAAATGGAGTTTTGGCCTATATCTATCGTTGAAGTTTTTGGCAGAGTGAAAGTATCCACATCTACATCAGTAGTACTCGCGTATTCACAACAGTTTAAGGCATACAAATAATACTAAACTCTCAAAAGAATTTCAAAATATTTTACTATTGTTTCATCTATATCACAAACATATAAACTGAATCCAAACTTAAGTCATAATCTTCTTAAGATACGTACCGATGAATTATGATTATGAAACTCAAATATATATATACGGTGATTAATTTAACAGATGAATTCAGAATAGACAACTCATGAAAGACTGTACGCGCGTGTCGCTTCGTATATTTAATCCATTATATAAATTAGTAGTACATGCATATTCTGGTTGACCAAAGAAAGTTTCTTGGAAATGATAGAAAGCTCATAAAGCCATGTCAACTGACAAGCTAATTATATCCATAATCCCAAGAAGATATTGTTAAACTTATGAAAAATCATATATATGATGGAATCGTTCTGTTTTAAAAACATGACAAAAAACAAAAGGCCACCCCTTAATTAAACCTACCCAAATCCAATAATAAGATTAGATCAGAGACATCACATGTGCTTAGTTACGTTTCCTAATCATAATTTTGTTAAGACGATCCATCCATGCATCCATCTTTTTTCAGGATGAACCTGTGTATGTGCATGAAGCTTGGAGATTATATACTTATATGTGATGAGGTGGATATACATACATACATATATATATATATATATATTAAAACAAAACAAAAAAATGTATAGATTTTTTTTATTGGTTGTTCAATAAAAACATAATTTAATTAAATAAATGTCAATCATAATTTCAAAACCATAAAAAAGTGTACGCAACTTTTTATCTATTTAAGAAATTAAGCATAAAACACAAGCACCATGCATGATTGTAAAATTTAGAGAATACAGATGGTTTCATAATATTTACATATTCTGAGTTCTGACGTAATAAGAGTGGTGTTTTTACTCTCTGATCACGTGCAAGTCCAAAAGGGTGTCTTATTATTGTCTTCATCAATTTTATTTTATTAAAAAACTACTAATATGCATTTCTGAAGCGAAGATTGGGATTGGCAGTGGTGCACATGAGGATTGTCCCATTTTCTGGTACCTATTCAGACAATGCTTCCGTAAACAATTGAGGCTGCAACAATTTCTGTAAACATTAGGGTCGACATAAATGCATCTATTCACAGTTAAAGCTCCGGTGCCACGTGCCCAAACCAAATTTTATATTAATTAATTAGTATCATTTACTTAATTATAAAGAAGGCAAAACACCCTTTCATGCCCCTAACGTTTGCATTGATTTTCAGTTATGCCCCTAACGTTTCATTTTGTTCAGGCATACCCTCAATGTGCAACCAACGTTTCAATTATGCCCTCAATTTTGACTCAATGCACATGTGGCAATTTTTTTTGCTTATGTGTCATTTTTTTTGTCTGACTTGAATACGTGGCATGATGACTGGACATTCCTATTTTTTTTTTTCACCGTGGCATGATGACTGTATTTACATTTTTGAACATAAAAATTGAGAAAACTAGCAAATCAGTCCATGTATTTATATTTTTCATCATCTTCATTCATTTTAGTCCCAAATCCTCAAAATAAATTTGTAAAGTGTCCCAAAACTCTTCCAAACATTTCAATTTAGTCTTTAAAAGTATTAAAAACCCTAAAACCTAAACTCTAAACCTTAAAACTATAAACCCTAAACTCTAAAATTCTAAACCCTAAACCCTAAACCCATTCTTATTCCATTATTCTCAATTCCCCTTCTTTTCATCATCTTCATTCATTTTAGTCGCAAATCCTCAAAATAAAATTGTAAAGTATCCCAAAAATCTTCCAAACATTCTAATTTAGTCCTTAAAAATATTACAAACCCTAAATCCTAATAATCTTCATCAACGCGACGAACACATCCACCTTCGTCTTCAACCGAACCCATCCACCTTCATCTTCATACCCATCCACTGCGACGAACCCATCCACCTTCGTCTTCATCAATTCGCTGAACTTCCCCATCCACCTTCATCTTCTTCTTCACCGCGATGAACCCCACGTCACAAACCAATCGCTAAAACACCCACAAGCTTCTTCATCAATTCATCATCATCAATTCATCTTCACTCACTCATTCATCATCTTCATTGATTCCTCCTCCTCTTCTTCATTTTCGTTTTCATTTGTAGATCGATTTATGGAGGATGGATTTTGAAGATCTGGAACTACCATTTCGTTTGCACATCGATTGACGATTTTGGTTGTAGATCGGCAATTCTGGTTTCAGCTTTCTTGATGATTTATTTGTTGAAACCGCCACAGAGGCCGCGAGATTTGTTTGCACATTACAATATTCTTGATGATTTGTTTGTTCGATTTGGCTAGATGTGAAAATGATTTCTGAAATTGAAATTGGGGATTTGAAATTGGTGATGATGCTGGAGAGTTGGTGATCGGAGAGGTCGATTCCGTTGACGGAGCCGCTTTCGCAAGTGATGTCGTGGAAGTTGCATATGGGTTGGAGGAATTCGACTGGGCAGAGGATGAAGAGATGACAACATGTGGAGATGGAGATGGAGATGCTGGCTCTAAGAAAAAAAAAAATTAGGGATTTAAGTTAAATTAAGAAGATGAAGATTAAAAAAAATTAAGTTTGAGGCGGTTTAGGGGTTTAGGTTTTGGGTGTTGGAGTTTTAGGGTTTTGGGTTTTTGGGTTTTTAATATTTTTAAGGACTAAATTAGAATGTTTGAAAGAGTTTTGGGACACTTTACAATTTTATTTTGAGGATTTGGGACTAAAATGAATGAAGATGATGAAAAGAGGGGGAATTGAAAATAATGGGATAAGAATGGGTGAGGGACCTAATTGCTCAAATTAGATTTTTTAGGGTTTAGGGTTTTAGGGTTTAGAATTTTAGAGTTTAGGGTTTAGGGTTTATAGTTTTAAGGTTTAGAGTTTAGGTTTTAGGGTTTTTAATACTTTTAAGGACTAAATTGAAATGTTTGGAAGAGTTTTGGGACACTTTACAATTTTATTTTGAGGATTTGGGACTAAAATGAATGAAGATGATGAAAAATGTAAATCCAGGGACTGATTTGTTAGTTTACTCAATTTTTATGTTCAAAAATGTAAATACAGTCATCATGCCACGGTGGAAAAAAAAATAGGAATGTCCAGTCATCATGCCACGTATTCAAGTCAGACAAAAAAATGACACATAAGCAAAAAAAATTGCCACATGTGCATTGAGTCAAAATTGAGGGCATAATTGAAACGTTGGTTACACATTGAGGGCATGCCTGAACAAAATGAAACGTTAGAGGCATAACTGAAAATCACTGCAAACGTTAGGGACATGAAAGGGTGTTTTGCCTATAAAGAATATAAATCGTAGAATTTTGTATGTAATATAATTACTTTTTTTGGTGGGGGGTTCAGATTATATAGTTAGTTGTTTACACGCGTGATTTGACCCATAAAATACTAAAGTCATGGTATTAAGAAATTTAGCTCATCGGTTTTAATATTGAAATTCCATGAAAAACAAAATTTAATATTGAAAATAAACTACCATTAATGAAATGATATTTATTTATTTTACTATCATACTCACATAAAATCGATCAGTTTTGTAAATATAATAACTAATAATAATATATCACATCAATATAAATAAAATTTACGAAAAAAAAGAAGATTTAACATGCATGAATCACACTGATCAGTAGGCCCAGTGTGAAGATATATGGATTAAGGTAGGTGAGAGTGATGGGTTGGTTATACTTGTGTTGGGGCATGAAGGTCTGAATCTGGGAACAAAGTACCATGATATTTATCTATCTATCAAGTACTATATAGTATTATATCAACAACTTATATTTTGATTGCTGAAGCTGTCATCAACCTAAGATGTTAAGATTACACCGACAACTTCCGGTCAACAGATTCCTTTCGCAGCTCCCTATTTAATATCAATGCGCGGCACCCTCTATCTGACTCACCAAACACTCATCCAACGGACACTTCAACAACTTGAATCAACCACTCTAATGTTACTAATTAAAACCCTTGGTTTTGGGGGTTTTGGGGGAGTGGATCTGCTCAATTATGAGAGTGATAAAGTATGATGAAGTATGAATCTCAATCATCCATTCTATTTCTAGTTGAGTTCCCAATGATGGTGGAAGGAATGGATGAAAGAATAGATGGTTGAGATTCATACTTCACCATACTTTATCACTCCTATAATTGAGCAGATCCACTTTTGGACTTTAATTTGTAGAGGATGGGGATGGGGATATTCTGGTCTTTTTCCAAAGTATGTATTTGTTTCTTTTTTGGTGGAAACATTTGGTTGGTACAGTAGGCTTGGCCCGAAACAACACCAGCCCATGTTCACATATTGGGCTTGAACCCACAACATCCCATCGTTAGTTAATTACCCAATGAAATTGATGGTCTTCTCATCTTTCCATCATACTCTAATTTGAAGTCAAAATCTAGCTAGTTCTTTCTTTGAAGTCAATATCTATAAAACAGTACTATAGTACATGTAAATTTGTAAATGTGATGAATTTGAAAGCTCTTTAATTTCTTTATATTTATATAATAAATTATTAATATCAATAGTAGAAAACTATATTAGAGTTATGGAGTCATGTGATAGAGGCATGTATATATATATTGAACCGTATAATGGCCAACCTCAACACACTTATAAAACATTATTTTTTTTAACAAGGAACATTAAACAAGGTCTATAACATTGGAAAATAAAAATAAAGGAGGGTGAATGGTCTAGATAGAGTATAAACATAGTTCCACAAATCCACCAGTACGTTTATGTGACGTACGTATTGTCTAGCTAGTTTGAAAAATACATATACAAATATATATATGTATGATGTATGATAAACATGAAGGTACGTAACTCGGTGTAGGGGTCATGGAGTAGTGAAGTAAGTACGTGGGGAGAAGAGGCGGCGAGGAGAGAACATAGCCATGTACCTCGGTGAAGCGAGGCCATCAATGGAACGATAGTCATGAGGCATGAAGCCATGTCGTCGTTCCTGATCATGATGATGCTGATGATGCTGCCTAATATTGAAAGTCCCACACTTCACCATCTTCCACCATGACTTCTTCTTAGTCGATGCGGTTGATGAGTTGTTCATGTTGTGGCACAAGTACTCCTTCACCGCATGCACCCCTATCTCCACCACGTGCGGCGGCGGTGATGTCATCGGGTTCCCTTCCACCTTCAACTTCTGCAACCTCTTTAGGCACCCTATGGAGTCCGGCAACGAACTGATGCTGTTGTAGCTCACGTCAAGCTCTACAAGGGACAGAAGTAAGCCTACGGAATAGGGTAGGGAGCTTAGGTACTGGAAGTTCTGGCTCACGTTTAGTGTCTCTAGGTTTACTAGATTCTCTAGATCTTCGGGTAGGCTTTGTAGGCAGTTCAGCCTCGCGTCTAGAACCCTCAACGCTGTCAGATACGACGTCGTACATGGAAGGAAGCTTAGCTTGTTTGAGTTCACTGATAGCTTCTTCAGGCTTGTCAGCTCGAACCCTATCGTGTCTGGCAGCCTCTTCAGCTGGTTGAAGTTCGCATTCAGTTCCTCTAACGCTCTGTATCCATGCATGTTCATTCGTTATTACATGTACACAAAATAGATAGAGATATAATGTAGAAAGGTCTACCTCACCTTAAAAGAACTCTAAAGAAATGGTTGTCTCAGCATATATATATATATATATATAAAGTTAGAAAGTCTTTTAGCTAAGCGATCGATGTAAAAGTTAAAAAATATAAGATTTCACATTATATGACATGTCCAAATATTAATTGATTGTGACGATTTGATTATCTTTGAAACAATAATGTCTTAGGCCAAAATGATGCTATAACTTATATATTCAGGACTAATTTAAATATTCTATACTTGCTTTTAATAACTTCACACAATATTATCGACTGCCATGTAGTAGCAACTAGGAATTTATAAAATGAGTTTCTGTAACTTGGAAAAAGCGTATTTGATATTTTCTACGTAGATCGGTGATTTTTCAATGACTTGTGAGATATGCCAAAAGGACGTCCAATTGTTCCATGTATATCATTGATTCCGTGAATTGAAAGTACGATTTGTTTTTTTTTTCTCCACAAAAAATTCGCGATTTCTTGACTTTTGTTTTTCTGTGTGTATTAAAGTCAAATACATTAATTAACTACGACGTCGACAGACCTTTAGATAATGAAGGATTTTGTCTCTATTGTGGACTCCCGTTTGTACACTCTATCTGCTCCTTATACAACTACGCAAAATCTTCAACTTTTCTTCGTAAAAGAAAATGTGAAAATCATTGATAACGTATTGAAAACTACATGTTTTTATTAAAATAAATGCGGGGGGCGAGGTATATCTTTGAGATAATTCTCTTTCGTAAATTAGTATCTTAATAATAAATTACTTATATACAACACGCAAATTCGAATCTACCCAATAGCCATGATGTGGGATTTAATGATTCGATACCGTATATGCGTTAAAGTGACCTTCATTAAAGTCAGAAAGGAAAGGTAAAGAAAGCACAGAAGACACAGCCACATCTAAAGTAGATATATATAATCAATTAAATTCTTCTATTTACTCAAGTGTTTTATAATACTATTTTCTAGCACTCCGTTGGTTTTGTTGGATTTCATCAGCGTAAGCAGTGATGAATGAATATGAAACATAAACTCAGCTAAATTCTCGACAGCAACAACTCCATTTAGTTTAAAAGTTTGTTGTCTTCATGCGATGTATAATATTTAGTTTATACAATATATAAACTAAAATTTATACAAAACTACTTAAAATTTTTATGCAAAGTGCACCAATAAATGTGGTAAAAAAAAACTTTGCATGACCAATCACATGATAGAAAAGAGAATATAAAAAATTATGGTTAAAATAATTTTATTTTTTAAAAATAAAAAAAAAATATTCAAGGCTTTGGTAAATATAAATAGAAACCATATTTATAGTATAAAAGGTAAAGGAGTAATTAAAGACAGCTAAGGCCTAAGGAGTGATGTTTTTGCATAAATATATGTTTGTATATACAGACCTAAGAAGCATGAATATAATCATCATAATATTTGAAATTAAAATTGATGGATAATTTAAAATTAAGGTTAGCGTAATATAATGGATTAATGGGAGGTGAGTAAGTAGTAATATAAGTACATACCTGCAATTTTCAATAGTTTTGGGGAGATCTTGGATAAGATTGCCAGAGACATTCAAAATCTTGAGCTTAGAGAGGCAGCCAATGGAATTGGGGAGGGATCGAAGTTGATTGGAGTGCACATCCAACACCACCATATTCAGCAGTCTCGCCGTTAACGACTCAGGAATGTTCTGTCAAATTCATGGCAAACAAATTAAAATTGACAACCACTTAATTAATCACTTGACATCATAAGATGAGAGGGTTTGGACGGTGGTGATGACGAGATGAATAAAAAACGAGAAATTAAGAGAATAATATTAGGAAAAGCTTTTGCCAGAAAAGCAGAAAATGGAAGATATGAATGAATAGTGATAATATATAAGGAATTAATGAAATAGAAAATAAAGAGAGGAGATTAAAAAGAAAGAAAGAAGGAATTGGTACCTGAAGATTATTGTTAGAGAGGTCCAACTTGCAGATGGAGGCTAGATTAAGAGAAGGGCTAGGGAGTGATTCCAAGGACATGCCACTCAAGTCCACTATTTCAAGCCTTTGATCTTCCTGCTCATGTTGATGATGATCTATTTGTATATTACTACTAATACCCTTGTTCCTGTGATGATGATCACTACTACCACCTTTCATACTATTATTCTTCCTCAATGACTGGTGATGCTGATGAACTACCCGTTGCGGTTCGTACATCATCTTCAATTCACGTACACTAGCTAGCTTTATATATAGAATTAATGAGAATAATAATATTAAGTAAGATATATATGATATGATATATAATATGAGGGTGAAGAGAGAATAGAAGAGAAGAGATGTTATTGTTAAGAGGTGCTAACTAGCTATATGGAGTAGTAGTGATATCTGGAATAATCTGGATGTGGAGATATGGGAGGCTTGAAGATTGAAGGGGAAGATGTGGTTTTTAAAGGAGAGAATGATGTACGGAATGAGGAGAGAGAGAGAGAGAGGCCCACATGTGACAACTAATTAACGTGGTATGAAGAAGAAGAAGAAAGTACAAGAACCGTAGAGGTAGGGGTTGCGTGGCCTCCTTGCCCACTTGATTAAGTCAACTTCCTTCCTTTTCTGCTACTATTATTATTCCCCCTAACAAACCCTTCTTTCAATTCCCTCTAATTTATTATTACTACCATTCATACTTATTATTATTTTTATTATGCTCTTTTTAAATTTATGCAAAATACCAAAGTCCAACAAGACAAACTAATTAAATTTCTCTAATCCAAATTGAAAACCTCCTCTGTCTCTCTCTCTCTCTCTCCCGTCATCTGCCCCCACTCTCACTCTGTCTCTGTGCCACTTATATATATAGGACTTAACTATGTACCTCTCACTCTTTGGACCAAGTCCTGTAGGCTCTGTATATATTATATCCATACATATAGTATTAGTACATGCGCTTCTCTTTTCTCAACTTTATCATATCCTCTTCTCTCCCTATTTATCCACCCTCGATCCCTCCATCCAAATTATTATATATATTCAACTCTTTCAAAAATATTTCATTCCCATATTTTATATAATATCACAATTCCGCCCACTGCAATTAAGCATATATATCATGCAAACATTTGAAATCATATATATATATATATAACTCCACACATGCCCATTTATCTATACTATATTATATGTCTGAGGGGCCTCCTGATAGTCGGTATTTTAAATTATAGTATAAAATAAATTATTTTAAATATATTACATAAAATAAAATATATATATGTATATACAAAAAATTGCAACCCATTTGTCCATTCATTCAATTCATTAAATTAATATATATATATATATATAATAGAAAAAGCACACGTCAATATACCCCCACTTCCATATACCCACCCCACGTCCATATTCATATCCCATGTTTACTATCCTTACAAAATTCGAAAATCATGTTCAAATGTTTTTAGCAATATTTACATACATTGGTATAGTTAAAATTTTTCAAATTTCCATTCAAAATAAAAATATTTGTATGTCCAAAAGAATAAAATTCAAGCGTTACATACATATTTTCCGTGCCCGTTACGGCACGGAAAGCACCCTAGTATATATATATACTTCTTTAATTAAGTCATGTAAAATCCGATACATTATACATATTCTTATTTTCATTGAAAGGAAATGCATTAAAATAAAAGGTCTCAGTACAAGAGTTTTTCATCAGTCAATGCCTACAATATGGGGCATAGCCACACGGCAAAAATCAGCAAAATAAAGAGTACTAAAAAAGGTAGGCATATAATCAAAAGAAACAAAAGATGATTTTTTCTTTAGGGCAAACTTTGCCAAGACATTTGCACAGGCATTGCCTTAACGGAGCACATGTTGAACTGAAACTTGGAACTCCGCGAGCTTTGATCTGATAGAGTAAACCAAGGATGAATAATGATGAGAATTATGGTGAGCAAATGTAATAAGTTCAACATAAAATTTACAGTCAGATTCAACAATAATGTTGGCAATATTCAAGGAGAAAACATGCTGAATCCCAATCATAATAGCCCATAACTCAACCAAAATGCTACCGCCATTGCCCAAGAAACAAATAAACCCAACATCATATTCTGCTTCTTGTATTGTTAGATCGATATATATAAAGGCTTCATTACCAACGTGGATCTGAATATATTTTTCATTACTTATCATATGTAACGTTACAGGATTTTCACCCAAAAAAAAACTACAAAATTGAAATGACTTGAAAAAGTTGAAACAGTAGAAACCAATTTGCAATGTATTAAATAAAATAAGTTAAACTCCAAAAGTGGGTGAATTAGTTTAGTAAGTATTGACTATTGATTAATTAGTACCATGCCAGCCTGCCCAGTTTTGGACATCGAAAATAAAGTCAGAGACCATGGATTAGAGAGAAATTTACAAATTGTACGGATGCACACTCCATTGAAATTAATAATAACGTCTGAAAATCAAGTTGAGCATTAAATAAGATTATGGCGATAACAGATTTTTAAAAATGATACAAAATCTTATCATTAATTGATGTGTCAGCCTATTGACACGAACTCCTAAATATCTCTTTGTGCTTATCAAACATGGCGTAATATAATTAATAGGTCGAATTAATAATGTATTAACTTACATATTAATTATGATATTCAATTAATTGATCCAGCTGCTAGCGCAGGGTAAGTAAACAAAGCGCAATGATCAATTATATGGTACGTAGTAATTAACTTAAAAATCTTATGGGACTTTTTTTCTATGGCCCACCGAAAGACATTAATACTTTATAAGGTCACTACCAGATATTGAGGTCGTACATGTGACTGCTGAGAGCCTCCGTAGTCCTTCATCCTTGTATTACTTGCTGACGGTCATTTATTCTATTTAATTATCATCATACTATATATACCTTTTGTTCTCTTTCTTTGATAATATTCGAAGAAAACAATATGCTATAAATTATATGGAGGATATATCAGATACTGAAATTATGTAACCCTGTCATCTTACTTAGCTTGAGACATCACATACCGTTTTTTTTTCCTTTAAATTGAAAGATGTTTTATGGATGTCGTATATATATATCTTATATATTATTATAAAAATGAAGCTACAGATCTATCAAATTCTCTTTACATTTGCTATTTATATAATTAAAAACATACAATTATATCGTATACTTTTTTAAGACTGAATATTCTTATCAAAAAATTGAATAACGACTCAATAAATACTTTTTTTTGATAAGTTGTATTTTTTAAAAGATATTTAAAAATATGTTTCCTTGTCTTCTATTCTTGTTTTAAGAGAAGTTTGCGTATAATTAATTAAAACCATAAAAAAATGCCAGGTTGGTTTAAGCATTTTATTTTAAATGAGAGAATATTAATTAATGTATCCTAATTAAATTACAATAGTTCAAAGGAACGACCTTATATTTAATTGATTTTTTTTCCCGGTAGGCAGGTTCAGACAAGCAGATTAAATATTTTGGTCCATTTTTCACATGATCGCAGACACGCAATAGCTAGTGATATTATATTAAAGAACAATAATAATTTGATATTATCTTCCTTAATGTATAGGACTATATATTAGTGTATTCTTATACCAAAGTTATTAAAACCGGACCGGACATTGAACCGGCCGAGGGAGGGGTTCAAGGTTCAATGGTCCAACCGGGGTCGGACCGTTTATAAATAAATTATATATTACTAAATAATATACCAACAAAATAGAAAATTACTAAAAATAATGGTCCAAATTAAAAATGTAAATAAAATATTTACACTACAAATTAGTTGAAGATCTAATTAGTTAAAAAATTAATTGCATTACAAATTAGTAAATTACACATTTACACTACAAATTAACACTTGGCAGTTGGCACTTTTATTTTTTAGTAAGCATCATGAGCTAAGCCCACATAAACAAAAAGAAACCCAAAAACACCAAAAACAAAACAAAGGCAAAACGCGTGAGACAACCAAAACCTAAACCCTAGACATCCCAAATCATCTTGGCACTTTTATCACAGCCGCCTATGCTATTTTTTCTCCAATATTCAAACACATTCAGATTGCCATCTCCAATATCCAAACAAAAACTATTTCGTGCCTTAACACCCATCACCCACCAGTATCTTATTCTTATTGTGAAACATCAATTTGAATTAGAGATTGAGAGGTTCTTGCGATGGGGAGGAAAGAAGAAGTGAAGAACAGAGCACCGGCGACGAGAACAGAGCACCGACGACGAGGAAAGAAGAACACACGGCGGCGATGGGCTGGACATTGACGAAGATGAGAGGAAGAACGATGGCTCATCGCTATGGAGTATGGAGATTAGGAGAATGAAGGTGATTGAAGTATTAAACCCTCTTTTTTTTTTTTAATCAGATCCAAAAGGGGCCGTTCTGAGCAAAATAGGAGGAAAAATTTAAGGAATTGGCTGAACCGGCTGAACCCCCAAACCGCCGGTTCAGTCCGGTTTTAGCGGTTCAGGGCCGGTTCGCCCGGTTCTTCGCCGGTTCGCTGCATAGGCGGTTTCTTCTCCAACTCGGACCGGATTGGGGACCGATTCGCGGTCGAACCGACCGGTCCGGTCCGATTTTAATAACCTTGACTTATACGGTTATACCACATACAGTTCCAGCTTTCATTTCGCTGGAAAAAGAACATTAATCAACCTTCATTTTAAGGTACGGCGCAGCTAATCTCTTTCTTTAATTTAATCATCAATCGCGTCGCTAGTTGTTTGTTTATATAATTGAGCACAAAGCATATTCTGGTGGTCTTTCTTTTTTTAATTATTGGAAAGAATTAAAAATACAAACCAATACAAAAAATGAAGTCAGAAAAAGATAGAGGGTTATAAAATGTCAAAACTCAGCCATCATAATTTCTTTCCGTATAAGACATACGACTATGGCGTTTGACAATTGACAGTGAACTGCATAGGTAAGATAATAAGGTTAAACATTTTCTCATTATTGGAAGTTGACTTTTTTATAATATGTGTAGTGTTTTTAGGAAAAAAAAATAGTGAAAAATAATATTTTTACCCTGTTTTTATATTTCCATTTAATATTTTAAACACACTAATTGATTATATATACTCTCAATATTTCTCAGTGAAGATTATCATATTATCATATTATATATATATAAATGATTCCAACACATTTGGTATCGTGTGTTGATTAACTTAAGCGATAATCAGTCTAGACTCTAGATTCACATAATTGAAGTGTCATGTGTTTTTTTACGAAAAAGAAGTGTCATGTTTTAATTTTTAACGCTGTTTCGTTCGTACTTGTACGATCTATATGATATGATCGAGTACGTATAGTGACTCTGACATTGTCACCTAAAGGCGCACTGTAAACAAAATTAAAATAAAGATAAGTACGGACCGTGTGTAGTGCTAGCCTAAGCATTGACCAAATGGCCTACTAATTAAGATTATCAATTGGTTATAAATTGCCTTTGCTTAATGTTCTTAACAATCATTTTTAAAATCATGCAATAAAAATTTATTCCGTCTAGGCGTCTACAATTAAATTAATTGACAATATAGTTAGGCCCTCACCAAATCAATGGCAATTGAGTCAATAACAAACCATGTTAATTAATTATCAAGTTTAAGATAATACTAAGAATTATTAGACAAACTTAATTTATTATTGTAGAAAAAGTCCAATAATTTTTCAATCAACCAATTTTTCTTCTTCTTAATATTTATTCAAATGTTAACGTACTTTAAATATATCAAGTCGGTTACTTGGTTTATAATACTAACTCAAATCAAATAAGCCCTCTCGACACAAATTTTCTTTTTTAAATTCTTAATCATTTTTTTATGACTGAAAAATGAGAACTAACAAATTCTTAATATTTTTTTTTGTAGATAAAAATTTAGATGAAGGGATAGCGTCCAATAAAATTTTATTGCACAATTGATGGCGAAGATGTATACAAGTTGGAACGACTCATATACATACATATACGAGACCTGATTTGAAGATTTTTGGCATTATTATGATATGTATATATTTTAATTAAATATATAAATTAAGTTTTGAAGGTTACATAATTAATCATTTATTTTTTAAAAAAATAAGTTTATATTATTTTCTATGAAAGTCGTTGAATTAATATATTTTAATTTTGTTATCTCTAAAAGTTAATTTTTAAAAACTGACTAAAGAAATTAAAGTCTATTAATTATATAAATTTTCATTATTCAAGTATAAAAAAATTTAACAATTAATTTATTAATTTATATATATTTTTAGTATAAACTAATGGTATTCATCGTTAAGAGCTGTGGCTAATTAATCCCTTCGTCACGAGTCTTTTATTTAAGAGTAAATGACTTGTCACAAAATGCTTTCTATATCTAAAGGTGAGATTCAAACTCTCACTATTTGATTAAGGGACCAAGTGAGGAACTACTAGGCCACACTCATGTAGTTATTAATTTATATATTTTCAATAATTAAATTATATATTTATTTTATATCTATATCTATATTATTATATATCTATATTATATATGTATGAAGAGTTATGATTTGTCGATCATAAATAAAATAATTTATTTAAACATAAATAAAAGTAAAACGATTCAAGGAGGACGTTCATCTAATCAAACTGAAAAAAAGAGTTATTAAGAACACCACTAAATTTATAATCGTTGTCTTTTTTTATCTTGATTATGATGCAAAATAATCACAATGTGATATAACTTACAATAGAACCGCACAATAACTGCCCTTCGAAATTCTTTTTGATTTTCTTCATTCTTCATCTTCTTTTGATTTTTAAGAGAGATTGTATTAATTGTAATTATTGTGCTTTCTTTTTTCCATTTTTGTTTTTTATTTGAATATGTCAAATCTTTTGTTCTCCAAGTTTTATGAAAGATTTTGTCTAGATCTATTTCCGATTCTAATATTTTATAGTAAAAGATTCTACTTCAATATTAGATTGATATTGACTTAGATTTGAGTATATATGTCGATTTGGATCAAAAAAGTATATATGTCGAAAAATATTCAATGCTTTAATAAATTGACGAAGGAGTCTATGACTTCTACTTTTAGGACGAACATTGCTTTTTTGATATGTTTAGTTTTATGATAAACATTTTTGTTGGTAACACTAAGATCGGTGATAAGCAGAGTTTTATGATAAACATTTTTGTTGGTAACATTAAGATCGGTGATAATTTTCATCATAGTTAGATCATTTGTACTTTCATTTGTTTTTCTAGATTAACAATGTATGTACATTGCTCTTCTTCTGTACTATTAGATTGGAGTTATCTGACTAACTATAAGTGTCGTGCAGTTTTTCTATAATAAAATTTGACATAATACTTTTTTTTTAAAAAAAGAAAGATTATGAAGCAAATGAGTTTGATCAAAATGAAAAAAAAAAATCTCGCGGGGGAGGAGATCGAAAAGCAGGAAGCAAAGTTGTAACTTGCAGAGTTGTAACATTTTATTCTGCCGTGTCCACAATATTTAGCTGACAAATTTCCTCCAATTGGATTGCAGAAGATCTAGTTTGCATTACACAAAGTTTATACATACCTTTGAAGTTTAGGAATTCAGCCAATTGAATTGTATATCCTTTTCTGTCAACTTCAAGATTTATTACGTAAAACAAAAAAATAAAATTGACAAATATCATTTTCTAATTTTCTATAGTGAGTAATTCAGTAATTATCATAGTTGGAGTGTAAAATTGTAAATGGAGAAAATTTACAGTACAAACTCCAAATTGTGGAAGAGGTTTTGGTGGAGACGGCACGGCAAGCGAAGGCAAGGACGAAAATTGGAGCCGATGACGATGCCATTGACTTCCTTTGTCCCTCAACGTGCGATTGCACAACCCTCAAACCTTGATTTTCCCAACAAACATCGTTGTCGGAATCGAATATTCACCCTTCGTTGTTTTGGGATATCTTCTTCACTTGATACTCAGAGACTTGTGGAACAGTTCAATCCTAAGATTCCAATTGAAAAAGCCATAACCCCTCCAAGCTCATGGTACACCCACCCTTCTTTCTTCCATTTTGAACTCGATCGCGTCTTCTACACAGGCTGGCAAGCTGTAGGTCAGTTTTTTTTTTTTTCCTTTTACATCGATGTTATTTTCGTGTTTATAATACTAATAATAATAGAAAGAACTAAAGAATTCAACTCATGTTTGTAAGAAGAGCAACTATCTCTTCTTACCAACGGACTTTAACTTGGAGGGTCTTTGTGAAAAATATGAAATTGTGTAGTTTCATTCTGGTAAGAACTTTATAGCTGCAAAGACTATCTAAGTTGTAGTAAAAAGTGGTTCTAAGGACGTGATTTAGTTTCACCCCAAGCATATGTCCAAATTGCAAACAAAGTTATACAAGCAAGAGCTCTGCATATGCAAATTGTGAAACATGATTAACAAGTGAGTCATGTGTGAAAAAGCAACATATTAAGCAGCAAAAGGTTTTCTTGTCTAACATCATTAAGAGCTAAAAAATATTCGAACAACCTGCTCTTTAATAGTTAATGATCATTAAAATTTTGTCACGGGATTCATCTACTCTGCACTAATTCTGTACCTCTCTGTTCTTGCGAATGTCAAGGACTTTGAATAATAGCTAATGGTTTGTTTGTTTGGGAAAACCTAAAGAAAGCGAATGCCATTGTTTTAATTCTTTTTTTGATAAAAACCAATGAGGATTAGACTGAGAAGGCATTGAAAAGTTAAGCAACAGGCTGCGAGATAAAGCATAAAAGCAGGCATCACAACTGCACATATACCACTTTGAAGTGTGCTTTGATCTTCATTTACTGAACGGTGATTTATTACAAACTCTAAAGTGCCTTTCACGTTTTGAAGTATAAGAGCTTGCCGTGATGTGGATTATGTCTCCCCTAGTTAATTTCTGGGATATTATTTCAACCAAGAATTGTCAGGTTTCACTGTTTCTTTTTTATCAGGGTCCACGGAGCAGATAAAAAATCCCCATGACTTTTTCACTGGCAGGTTTTGAAAATTTAAAACTTCTATGTTCCATCTAATTTTGCTTCAGTAACAGTGAATCAATTCCAATCCATTTTTTACCTTGCACTAAACTATATTATTACTTATGAGCAAAGTAGTGCTAATGTCAGCTCCATTTGGTTCTTGGAAGGGGAAAAGGATCTTTTGGAGTGTCTTTCCTTTCCTCCAAGTTTCTGAGAACCAAATGGAGGACTAATGTTGCAGACTAGGAAACATTGAATTTGTTGTGTGTCGAGATGACAAGGGGAAGATTCACGCCTTTCACAATGTGTGCCGTCATCATGCCTCTCTTCTTGCATCTGGAACTGGACAGAAATCTTGCTTTGTCTGCCCTTACCATGTAAGTGTACTAACTTTGGTTAATATTTGTACCAGCATTGTAGTATACTTTGTTAGTTCTATTTTTCCTCTTTTATTTGCAAGCTAAAATAGGAAAAGAATATGTTCTTTGCAGGGGTGGACATATGGATTGAATGGTGCTCTTCTTAGGGCAACTAGAATAACAGGAATGCAGGATTTCAATGTAAATGTAAGCAGTTCTGTTCTATGATTGGTTTCTTGCAATATAAAAAGAAAATGAAAATTCTAATAGAGGAGAGTTTGGCTGATTTTCTTAAACCATGAAGGGTAGGACTTTGGGCTTAAACCAATCAAAGTTGCTACTTGGGGTCCATTTGTTCTTATCAATCTGGATGAAGAGGGTTTTCCTCACGGTGAAGTTGACAGTCACGATGTCGCGAAGGAATGGCTTGGAAGCAGTGCAAATATACTGAGTACTAGTGGAATTGATTCTTCATTAAGCTATGTCTGCAGGCGTGAATATACCATTGAATGTAATTGGAAGGTATGGACCTCTTGTCACGCCTTGAATATAGGCTTTTCCTCAAGAATTTTGTTCATTATTCTGCTGCACGAGTATAATTTTGTTCCTTTGTTATTATCTGGTAGAGATCTTTACCAATTTCTGAAACTATCCTCTTTGTTTGGCTGGTGAGCTTATTTATATCACTACAAGAAGTTGAAAACCATGGAATTTGTTTGCCACACATTTGATAGTATTTTATTATATGTGATATTATACATAGTAGGTGATAGGGCACTAGTAATTTTGGGTATTTCCATCCGCAGGTATTTTGTGATAACTACTTGGATGGTGGCTACCACGTGCCATATGCGCATAAAGGCCTTGCTTCTGGTCTAAAGCTCGATTCCTATTCCATCACAGTATTCTTCTTTACTTTGGTTCTGCAAAGCTCTTAGTTTCTTACTGATCTCTGGAATAATTGTTAACCCTATATTATTTAGGACATATACAACACATACAATTTAAAATTCGCATATCCGTTTCAGCCAAACATCTGATCCTTAAGTTTCCGAGGAAATTAAATTTCCCATGCACCAAACACCTCCTTAGGGCTCCTGTTTTTCTTGTTCTGTTTTGAGTATTTCTTTTCCTTGGGGATCTTGAACATTTTTGTACTTTCTTCTTTCTTTTATTGGTTCTTCAATTTTACTAAGGGGCTGTTAAATATTAATGACGTAGATGTATGAAAATGTTAGCATCCAGAGTTGTGATGGAAGCTCGGCGAAAAACAAAGATGAGTATGATCGAGTTGGAGCCAATGCTACCTATGCTTTCATTTATCCTAACTTCATGATAAACAGGTACTTATTTGCTTGGTCATTTCGGCAATTGTCTTTCATATAGTATTCTTTTTTAACTGTGTACTTTCTCAAATGTAGGTATGGTCCTTGGATGGACACCAATCTTGTACTTCCGCTACAACATAACAAATGCCTAGTGGTATTTGATTACTATCTTGATCACTCACTAAAGGTAATCTGTAGAATGCTTAAAATTCCATTCATTCATATTAAGTATCAATAGTAATGTTTTAAATTATCATTTACCTTCCTCCTTTCTTTGCCTCATCAGGATGACACAGCTTTTATAGAGAGAAGTTTACAAGATAGTGAGAAAGTACAGGTATACTACTTACACTTTAGTTTTGTTCACTAAAGACATTTCCATATTGATTGTTGTAATTCTAGTAGAGTACTACGTTTGGTTGATCATGTGCAGATTGAAGATATTGTGCTTTGTGAAAGTGTTCAGAAGGGCCTTGAGTCCCCTGCATATTCTGTCGGCAGATATGCTCCCATGGTTGAGCAGGCTATGCACCATTTTCACTGTCTGCTTTACAAAAACCTCACACGTTGAAATTCTTGGTTCTTCACAAAACATTATGTGGTGTTATGCTTCATATTCAAGTCCAAGAAATTTCTCCTTCACATGATGTTATTATGATTTGGCATGGTATATTCATGGTGATCTTGCAGGGGCGATGATTTAAATTTGTGTTGAATTTTATTATCTGATATATTTTGTATATATAACAGCTGCAAGCAACGGCTGTGGCTATATTTTGAATGGAATAATTTTGCAATCTCAACCTCATTGGTCATGGAAAGACATCAGACATCAGTATGTGTGCGTGAGGGATAATGAGGATGTCCTGAAACTTGGAATTTCATTATTTCAACTAACCTGCTGAAATCATACGCTTCTACACACTAATGATACAAGAAGAAAGAGTAAGCGGTGGAATAGCTCGACTTCTGTTCTCCACAAGATAAAATTTTCTTGGAAGAATATAAGAATTTAGAGTGATGAGTAAAATTTCAGAATTAAAGACTTTCTATTGTAGAATAAGGGAGCATTTAACAGCCTTTGAGTGACATTCCCGTCTTGTCTGATAGTATAATGGACGTGCAAAAGTAATCTATTGCATGACTATTTGCGATTATTGGCGTGATCAAAATCTAAACATTTGGGAAACTAAAGCAACACATGACCTTCATCGATCATAATTACATACGAACAAGAGAAGCGGTCAAATTCAGTAAATAAATCTAAAGTGCACGAATATATCATTCATTCTTTCAGCAAATTTCCAACTGTATTATAACAAGTAAACATTTCCTGTCAAACTGACAAAACAGAGTGATCACCCACCAAATTAACCAAAAAAAAAAAAAAGACTGAAATTATGCAGGAACCGAAAGCCAATCCAGCTAAATTTCCAAATACACTCGTTAACTCCTATGTATATAGACATTTCAGATTTTGTAACAAAGAAAAAAAAACCCTTAATACAATTCCAGATTCGCAGAAAGAGAAAAAGAATTGTGATGCCAATATTCAAATTCCATGTCAATATTGAAGTACTTATATGTCATCCCCGTGAGACTCGAATGACAAACGAGGCGATCAAAGAGCCCGTTAGTAATAGACTATTGGGAAGACTCAAGTTGCCTACTCTCTGAAGTATTTCTTCCACGAGGCCTTGTAATAAACTTGTGGAAGGGAGTCTCAGGTACAGGTATCAATTTCCCAAGCAAAGCAAGAGGCCAACTGAGACATTGAAAAAGAGAAGGCCAGTGGAGGGTGAGATCATATTAACATTCATGTACACGAGATAAGTTGCATAATCTATTACTATAGAAGCCATTTAATAGCGCTCTTGAATACATGCTTATAACAATTTAAATAAACAATTAATCAACGATGACCATTCCGAACTTCCGTGACTTTGACGGAAACCCATAAAGTGAAGCAAAATACACCTAGGATCAGGAGGAACCCACATGCATGTATAACGGTTATAAACTAACCTGATAAATCCAATGGCAACAGAAATGAGCCACTGCTTCCAGTTAAGCCTCACCGTTGAAGTGAACTTCCCCAGAAATTCAATGATGATAATCTGTTTTTTTTGTTTTTTTTTTGATAAACAATAAAAGCAAATTTATGGTTGCGTTTCAAATATTCCTTTGATAAAGCCAAACCATTAGAAGATGCATCAAACAAAGCTAACCTGAAGCACCAGAGTTAATCCCACTATCCCCATAAAGAGGTAGTTTTTTGTGACTCCCTTGAATATATTGAATTCATCTGGCTTTCGAGCATTAAACTCATTGAAGAGCTGCCATTTTAAGACCATAAATGAGAATTAAAATAAGACAAAATAGCAATTATAAGATAGCTCCAGATGCGAATATTAGGTGGAAATGATAGGAGTACCAATCCCAGCGACAATAAAAGGATTTAGAAGCAACAGAAAGAAAGAGAGGAGAATCCAACTATGATGTTGATCACGTAGAAGTGGAAAATAAACTGGCTAAGACTCAAATAAGTATGCAAAGGCTACCCTAAGGTCTGCCAATGGTAGTCCAGTGTTCAGTTTCTACTACCTAAACAAACCTCAAAAGTGAACTTATGTCATCACTTTCTAAAAATCAAACAAGGCATGTCCTTCTGACAAAGCTACAAGCCTTCACAGCTCAGTTAAATGATATAGCATACCTTTCCAGCCGTCCATGCGATGACAGTGGATTCACAAAACTAAGTAATGCTTACTAAGTAAAGATATTCACCCCTTAATACCAAATTTAATAAAAGAAACCCAGGAACGATGTAAGCTGAGACTCAAATGTGAAATGTCAAACAAATTAAATCTGAGCAACATTGGGGCTACTTTAGGGAAGAGGAAAACAGTCCAAATTTGTTTACAATGTCATTTATGGACCCCATTTCTTAAGTATAAGCAACAGATAAATTAGCTCGTCCACTAATATATTGTAATGGAATTAAGGACTTACTTGAGAGAGTACAAATGCATTGAATATTAAAGTGTTCTTCACTTTTCTAGCATGCTCATGGGCGTCATGCTTTAGACCCAGCAAACTCCTACCTTGGAAATTCAGTACAAGCAAAACAGACACTTGGTATATTGCCTGAAAAGTTCCAACCAGTATTTTGATTATCCAGCTAGAGACAAGTAAAATAGTAAAAGCAACCACTCCAAGAACAGTTCAAAATCCACTAGATGGCTGTTTAGCCAACTTACAAATAATTCCACAAAAACTAGGAAGAGAACGGACAAAATAAAGGATAAGCAGGATTTACCTGAATAAGCAGATTCCTCCACATAATGTTTGTTATGAGAGGTTCTCTGCAAAAGAATATCAAATATAGTTAAATTCATATCAAAGAAACCATCCAAGCTTGTAGAGACCACATAGGGGCTCTGCAAACTCCATTTTCAAATAAATCACATAAATTCAAGCATATATACACAAACTCAGCCTTTACTGAAGGATCCACATCGACAGACAGACAGACAGTAATAGCTTTTATTAAAGCACTGGGTGCATAAAGTTTTTCAAGTCATTTTAAGGTATAGCACTGGTTCCATTCCCATTGTAAGTGGTATCGTTCAAACAAGGGAAAGTGCTTCAAAAACTGAACATCGATCTATCACATCAAACATGGATAATTGCTCCAGATGCTATTAAGAAAACAACTAAAGCCAAAGAGTTAAATTGGCAGGAAAAGAGAAATAACAAAAGTAACAAGTTTTGCTTCCTAATTATAGTAAAATTAACAAGCATGAGAAAGAAAAGATCAGCATTAGATCATGAAAATCCTATTACTATCGGCTTCAAATGCCTTATGGTGCTCCACTGTCTCAGCACTTCTTTATTTGAAGTCTTTAATTAGAATAAAAATGCTAAAATAATGTAACAACAAGATGGGTCTTACTACTAATACTGCTGCTGCTGCTGCTGCTGCTGTTGTATAATAATAGTATAGTATTAACACTAAATCAACTAAATTGGGATCTAAATCAACTAATGCGCTTCTTAAAAAGCAAATTGGGATCTAAATCAACTACATTCATTGAAGGTCATTCCTCCCCTCATTTAGACTGATGAAGAATTATAAGGAATTTTCTTGACTAGTTGGAAGAACACCTCATTTCTATGAGAATAAATACACCAACTTAATGACACAACTTAAAAAAACCACTCTGCTTCACTTCACTGAGTTTCCCCAGCATAAGTAATATCATAAACAACTCTCAAATAGACTGAAGAACTACCAAAATAATCATAGAGAAAAATCTGAGCCACAAAATTACGGGAACAGAAACAAACGATCCAACGTTTCTCAAGCTTCACAGGCATAGCCAAAAGGGCTGTTGTCCTTGATATGGAAATTCCTAGTTCTTAAATTCTGATAGAGGTAAAATATTAAGACAAAGTTTCCAATAAAGAAAAAACATATCAGAAAGGGATTCTCATTTTCCATAAGGAGACCAGTCAACATTCTGATTTGAGTAGCTAGATTACTCAATGTTCCATAATATAAATTAAAAGATTGCCCTTCCCAACAATTAATGTATTAGTGTGCACCCACCATTCTAACTCAACTTTCCCAGTGATATGTACCAAGATAGTAACTAGTCGAACAAATGGCAAGACCCAAAATACCAACTCAAACCATCAGAAAAACCTGACCTTCGGCCAACTGGAGGCCGATCCATCAAATGATCAGTAGGTGGTTCAGTTGCCAAGGCTAGTGCTCCCAGTGTATCCATGATAAGATTTACCCACAAAAGCTGTATAGAAAGCAACAAAGAGCATAAAAATGCCTGCCAAAACAAAATGCTGCAAAAGAGAAAGATTAGAACAGTGCATACTTGTACTGCATTTAGCGGGACATCACCAGAGGAAACTGCAGCAACAACATTAATAACAAGAGCTGCTACATTGACTGTAAGTTGGAACTGGATAAATTTCTGAATATTTGCATATACAGCCCGCCCCCACCTGACAACCTGCATTTATTGACAGAATTCATTACTAGTTGCCCTTTAAATGCACCTTAATAGTCAATGCTACATGAAACTCAAACGACATGCATCTCAAGAAGATGTTGCTCTTCTTCAAGAGGTGGATCTTCACAAGCATAATTCACTGATAACAGGTAAGGCTCCCCCAACATCTAAATAAGAAAAGAAGTCTAACCTTCACAACTGAAGAAAAGTTATCATCCAAAATAATGATATCTGAGCTCTCTTTAGCGACTTCTGTCCCTTGAATACCCATTGCAAGACCTATGTCGGCCTACACTCCAAAAGGTATACATTTACAAATACAACCGTCAAAATATATGATTAGTTTACATATTTAGAAATAAAAACACTCCAACTGGAGTCTGCAAATCAAAATCAAAGAAATCATAATATAATGGAATCATTGTAATCCTTATAAGCACAAGTCATTATACAATAATAATACTGAAACTCTACGAAGGATATAAAGTAGAAATAGCAAAATACTATAACGATTGTTGTCAAAATTGTCAAATGCACTCAACTTTAGGCAACAACAGAAGAAGCAGAAAGCAGAAGCCCACAGAACATAATAAAATTCTGGACAAACCTCATGTAGTGCAGGAGCATCATTAGTTCCATCTCCAGTTACAGCCACAACATGCCCCTTCCTCCTCAACGCTTGCACAAGCAAAAGTTTGTCATTGGGAGATGACCGCCCCATAACCTATATATTACACAGCATTGATGCTAAACCTCATTTTCCAGGGAGCCACATCATAATAAGATTTCAAACAAAAGGGAGTCAAAGTAGTTAATTACTGATATCCTTTCGGCAATGTCTTCTCTCTGTTTGTCTGACAAAGAACGAAATGCTTTTCCTTCAATAATATTTGGCTCTGTAGCATCGGCAAATGAACCAAGTATTCCACATTCGACAGCAATTGATTTTGCAGTTTTCACATTGTCACCAGTGACCATTCGCACCTGGCAGGACAAAGTAATCACTAGTCTGATCATTCACACCAATGTATTAAACTATTAATACTTTATGAATAGAGAAAACCGTAAATGCAAGCATAGTAGCATACTGCATTTATTAATCTGATGCTCACTTTGCACAATATTGAAAACCAGACAAAGCTAATAGTAGAAACATAGTATTGGGCAAAATCCTGGACGAATCAAATTCATCATTCCAAAACTTCTCCAAAGAAAAGAAATTCAGTTCAGAATAAATGGCACAGCAACCTTCGTAGCAGTTATGTGATGTATCATAGATGTATGAGAAAGGTTATGATCCAAGTACATATGCTTACACAGATATGATACAAGACATAAGATAGAAAGTGTAACATGACAACAAATTTAACGGTTTTAAGATAATTAAAAGTGTTGTGCTGTGTCATGCTTAATACAAATTTTAGTTATACAAAAAATTGTACAACTCTAATTTCAAAATATTGGTGCTTCATAGGGTACAATAAAAAACAACAGCAACCTAAAAGAAACATCTACAAATGATTTTTCATCTCCCTGCAAAACTAAAGAAATTCCCACTTTCAGTAAATAACTCTTATTTGCTATAACAACTTACTAAGTCTAACAAACATGCAGTCCCATTATTTGTAAATGGAGAACGATACCACCACACCTTCTACACTATCTTGGATACAATATATCAATTTAAATAACAAAATCAATTGTGCCAGCAGTATTATATTTATATAAGCTCAAAGAGATAAGTATTTGAAAGGAAGAAAGCACAACAACTTTCAACATCAGAAACAAAAATGAACACCTTAACTCCAGCTTTTTGGCAGAGTTGCACTGCATCTTTGACACCAGGTCGACAAGGATCCTGCATTTCAATGCATAGATGGTATAAGGGAAATCATAAAAATATAAATAATGCTATTGCATGTTAATAATTTTTCAGGGCTACCTAAGTTAAAAGTTTAAACTATTGAATGAAGAGCCATGAATATTTTTATTATAATTTTAACGTACGCATAAGGCTTAGAGTGTTGAAAAGCATAGGTCCACCAGAACTTTTGCTAAGACTCCATTAGAAGAATGGAGGGTGGCAAAAATCAAACTTGACTACTTGATTGCAGAATCTGTATACAGTGTAAATGACCACTTTAACTCTAGTGAAGGCCTGTGAATAATTTTACTATAATTTAATTTCTAACAATAATTAACTTTTGAAAACATATTTTGAAGTCGAATGCACCCAAATATACTGTTGGATATAACAGTTCCAATGAACTAGATAAATAGGACAAAGTGATAAAATAATAGACAGGGATTTAACATGGTCCAGCTGTAACCTATGTCAGCGGACAAAGAAGAGAAACAATTTTTTCACTAATTGGAAAGATGGATATACGACACTAAGAAAAACCATAATCCAAATCACCCAAAGATATCTCACAATATATCACTCTACCCTCAGGATCGAGCACAACTCTTGCAATATACCAAATTCCTACCAATTCACCTATCCAAATGCCTCCTGAACGTCTTCCTTATATAGGCAAAATTAATACACTAATTATTTGATGATCTGAAAATGTATTTACATTTGGTAGCCATCAAGTTGCATGCATTCGTGGTACAACATACGCAAAATCAATTGCATTTAATGCAAGACATGATGAAGATCTAATCTTGCTCTGCTTTGCGGCTCCATGAAATTGGTTGAATAGAAAGCTAATTTGAAACTCAACAATAGTGAGCTTATTGATTTACAGCCATAAATATACAATTTCAATATATTGTTTGTCATCTCCAGTAGGGAAGTGTACCTTACAGGTGATTTTTTTTTTTGGGTAGAAGAGCATGGTTATAAGTTCTAAATTAGCTTCAATTTAAAATTAGAGAACATCATATACTGAGTATAATTCATATGGCACTCACCGAGGATGTAATAATTTTGAAAAATATAAAGATAATGAGGGGCTTATATCTAGAGAAAATGCACACCTTCAGACCAATAATAGCCAGTAAAACAAGATCATCCTCCGGCAATGACCAGTGAGCACGTTCTTCTTCACTAGTTGGAATGCTCTCCATTTCATATGATCTATATGCAATGGCAATACAACGTAGACTATCAGCAGCCATATCTTCAATAGACTTTTTAAAATATGTCATCTGCAAGCCAACAAATTTTCACTCAAACGAGTTTTCCCAAAATTGGTCGAAAGTATCAAAACTCATCCTAGCTTAATTTACTTTTGTTTTATGCTTGTATGTGCACTTATATCAATCTTTTGGAACTTTTGTGGACAGAAAGAAATATGTAGTAGTTTACTAAATTGAAAAAAGACAGCTAAAAATGGAATTAAGAAAAAAGGGGAAACTCATATAGGAGTGTTTTAATAGGAGAAGTTAAAAGTGATGACGTCCAAATCATAGGGTATCAATTTCACAGCATGCTGGGAAACATAGTAGATGTGATGTGGTTTTACAAACTTCATATGGAGCACCGCCATATGCACCACTACTACCCATGATGTGGACCACGGGCACCATATGATTCTGGTTGGTTTTATCAGCTCTTAACTCTTAGTCCTAACCCCAAGATGTTTTCATCACAGCCCCTCATGCCTCAAAATGTCTCTAACAGCCTCTGTTTATGTGAAATTACTGCCACATGAAATCAAAATATTATTTCTCTCCCTTTCTGTTTCTGTTAAATCTCTCTTTAACCATAGCTTTTCTTCCCCTTTTTTCGTCTCCCTTCATCAAGCATTTGGTGCGCAAGAATGTTCATTATTTCTTGGAATGTAAAGTTGGAAATTTGGAATCTCAGATACAAGGATAGAAAAAATATTCCAAGAATTAGTGTTCCCAAAAAAAAATTAAAAGTTTATTCCGACCTAATGGGTGGGAATGTTGCATTCCTCGGCACAAGAGTATTTTTCTGTAAGTGAAAACTATATCCACCCTCCAATATTTTTGAAGTTTTAACTTCATCGCATCCAGTGTCATCGTTGCCATTGATATCATTTCCACCACGACACTATTATCATTGACAACCGTTGCCATCATTTCTACTAACATCGCCACACCATCTCTACCATGGACTAACAACCGTTACCATCATTTACCTCAACCATTTCCATCCTCAAAACTGTTACTGCCATCAACATCTCGCTAGAAGCCCCACCACCGTTTTTAATAATATTAAAAAATGTCACGAAATACTATTTGGAATACTTTTTTAACAATATTTCTAAGACTCATATATCTAGGAATCAAATCCAAGATACAAATTCTATCCCTCTACAAGAAAGATTTCATTTATGATACTTGATAGATTTCAATTATGACAGCAATGAATATGAACTCACGAACTAATCTAGTAAGTTTATAATTTAGGGAATGATATTCAAACTTTATGCTTAATTCATTTGGGTGTTGGAGTCTGACAAGTTGTGTTTCAAATAAGTTAATGATATTTATGAACATGTGTTTTTTTACTCAGTCTTTAATATTTATTTACTCATAATTATGCATAGTTGTCTGTTGCACTTCATTGTTGACACACATCATACTATGCACTACGTGCCACTGACTCCAACCTCCCAGAGCCCCTACCAAACCAGTGTGCCACACCCCATCAATATTTATGTTCCAGATTTAAAACAAGAAATAAAAATTACATACTAAACGATTAATCTCAAAATATAAATATTTTGTCAAACCTTTTCTTCATCCATCTCCACCAACTGGCCATTTGTATCCATAAATCCCGTACAACAGGCCAGAACAATCTCAGCAGCCCCTTTCCAATGTATATGAACTTGAGAGTCAGGCTGTGTAAATCAAGAAGCTTATGTCAGAAAGTCCTGGATGATGAAAGAGAAGATGCAATACACTTTTATGTAACATATAAGCTACATAATAGTAGATCTATTAATTCAGAGTATGGGCAAAAACTCTTGATGTTGGGTTTCAGTGACCAATGAAGAATAAAATAGACATAAACTATGATATACTTCTGATAGTTAATAATAGTGGGATACAGAAATTGGCTGTAGACTGTAATACATAGAAAATCATTATGAAGGTTGGATGATTATTAAGTTGTCGTGATCTGTTTTAAATTTGAGTTCAGTTTTCATATAAAGTATTTGGTTGGTCAGTATACTGTAGTCATTATGGATATTTAAAAATTACATTTCAATGTAACCTGCACAGAGCTGTGCACTATAACATTTTGGAGTACAAATCGTTACATGAATAAACTCTCCAATCAGACCTTAACTGATGATGCTTCATGCCTGAGACACTAAGTTAAAGTTCTCATGTGTGATAACTACATTAACTAAAAAGGCAACCTGTATGAAGATAAAATAAAATTTTACAATGCAATATTCTTATCAATATGCTCACACATTACGCAACCAAAATGAGATAGGAAATAAAAATCCATATTACCGTCTGTATTGCAACTCCACCACGTTTTTTCTCTGAATTAAACGGAAAAACATGAATAATTGATGACTCTGATCTGACAGCCTCAAAATTCATCCCCAGCTGACATTAGCACAAACTTCAGAAGTGTAAACAAGATTCTACTTGAGAAGAATTAGAAAATTTATGATCGAAACAAACCTCAATTCCCCAATGTAAAATTGCCTTTTCCGTTGGTGATCCTGAAACCTCAACATCAGTACCCCCCTGAAAAGGATAAATTATGCATTTAGTTGCAGTAATATCATGTTTCAGCATATTCAACTGTCATGAAAAATGGATAAAGAAAATGGGGAAATTAATTCTCGCATACCTCAGGCACGTAGACACTGCCATTGGTGTTCTGTGCAATACCTTCAATGATCAAATTGCAAAGACTAGGAGAGAGCTCTGACTTTTTGTTAGGAGGGTCAATCTTCTTTCCACCACTGTAAACCTCAACCACAGTCATCTGTTGATCAAAGAATTTATTACTGTTGAAAGAAGAAATCTAAAACTACAACAAACAATTACTATCTCACCATCCAAGGCCTACAGCTGTGCACTTCTCAAAATATTCACCCAAGTCAAAGGGCTACAGACAAGCACTCAGAACATATGCCCCTTCTCATTCATATGGATTTCATGAACTATCAAACTTAAAAGTTAGAAGAAATTTTAAATTCCTAATTCATCTCAAAAGCTGAGAGTCTGCCTAATTTCAAAGAGCTTCCAATCACAGATACCACTAAAAGAAGAAAACTATTGCAGCAAGTACAACCCAAAATAGTGCCTAATTTCAAAGAGCTTCCAATCACAGATACCACTAAAAGAAGAAAACTATTGCAGCAAGTACAACCCAAAATAGTTTATGTAACATACCATAAGAAAAACAAATAAAATATCAAGTTCTAAACTCTAAATACAGCATTATAAATTCATTACTTTTCCACAAACCTGATTCAGAGTCAATGTTCCAGTCTTATCACTGCAAATGGTTGTGGCAGAGCCCATTGTCTCACAGGCAGAAAGCCTCCTCACCTTCAGTTTGGTTTCAGCAATAATGGAGTGTGTTTAGCAAATAGATGTCAAATTTCAACCAAAGCACAAAAATAAAGTGACATACCAAGGCTTTGTCTGCCATCATTTTTCTCATTGAGTAGGCAAGTCTACAAAAAACATAGATGAATGAAATGAGTCATGCAAACAAAAATGAGATTAAAAGAATAAAACACAGAAAAAACACAATATTACAGACCTGAAAAAGCATATATAATCTGATATGAATGTGGAAAATGCCTAGTAAAGGGGTAAGAGAAATTTCTTTAAATATACAAATGGAACATATGCCATGTAGTTTGGGCCTTTGATGTTCTATATCAGAACAATGTTGGAGGTCACTGACAGCTTTTAAGCCAATTTACAAGCACTAAAAGGACAACGGATCAACCTTATATATTGAACCACAAGAACAGTGCCAAAATTAATCCATAATGGGCAGAGGCACGAAAGTCATTAAATCCATCAAATGAGGTAAAGAATAGGTAGAGAGAAATGACAATATAAATCTGAAAATAAAATCTATCTTAAATGACCATTAGCAGGCTTACGTCAAGGTAACTGCTAAAGGGAGCCCTTCAGGTACTGCAACCACTACGATGGTCACCTACAGATTCAGGGAGCCACAATCATTATATAAATATTTATTTCAAAGCCCTTGAATAGTTTTAAATATCAATATGAACATATGAAAGCAATGTGCATGGGAGATAACCCAGTATTTATAAATGCACATACCGCAACTGTGACTATCTTAATTGCTCCATTGATAGCATCACCAACTTTTGTCTTGCCCGCCTTAAATTGAGCACTTCCGTCTGGGTTTGTAGTATGTCCAGAGAAATATCTGCTTATAGTGTTGACATTTCAGAGACATGAAAAGCCAAAAAGAATTAACCAAACCACACAAAAAACAGATGGAAACTACTGGTCAATATCAACAACAAAGTTACCTGGCCAGCAGCACTATCAGCACAGCAACAGCAACAGAGAGTCCAACAATACCAATGAAAGTGGCGACACCATTTAAACGTACCTATTTTAAGAAATTATAAAGTTAAAACATTATATAAGATGAGACAAAAAGAGCTGAAGAAAGACCGCATGCAAATAGAGGACCTGCAATGGTGTTTCTTCTCCATTGTCTTCTGAAATACTAGACATCAGAAGTCCCCATTCAGTATTTAAACCAACGCCGATTACCTAGCCAAGTAAGGAAATAAATTGAAACATTTCACCAAATGAACAGTTTAATCAATAAAAACATGTTGATTAAACTACAAAAGACAAAATATCATTAATTTAAAATAGAGTAAACTAACAATTTGGTTCCTGAAAGATCATCGAGCTGACAACTTAGTCCCTAAAAGATTAAAATATACAATTTAGTCCCTGAAAGATCAAAACGGTATATTTTTTAATCCCTGAAAGATTAAAACGGTATACTATTTAGTCCATAAAAAGGACTAAATAGTATACCATTTTGATCTTTCAGGGACTAAATTATACATTTCAATCTTTCAGGGACCGAGTTGTCAACTCGGTAATCTTTCAAGGACCACATTGTTAGTCTACTCTTTAAAATATTTAGTAAGTTTCTAATCAAAGTTTAACACACATAAACAGGTTTTTTCTTTTTCAAGATAATTAAGTTAATCCGTTATTTCCTTCTTCCTTTTGCTATCCCCCTTTATATCCTCTAGCATTTTCTTACAAAGCTATTGCATCTTTCCATCATCTACTCAGGCACTCACTGGTTCACATAATTAAGATCAAACCAAATATACAAACTCCTTCAGACCACTATCCGCTCAAAGCACCATAACTGTAAATATACACTTGAGAAGCATCCTATGCAAAATAAGTTCCATGAAAGAGCATAACTTCAATATTTGACATGACAAATTAGAAAAGTTCTATTTTAAGTCTATACAGTTTTTATGGCTTCACATTGTTTACCAAACTCAATCACCATTAAAGTACAACCATTTACAAAAGTCTGAGTTGTGAAACTAAAATAAAACTGTAAGAAAACGAAAATGAAGGTAGGAAAGTTTGAAATTTTCAAGCATAGTGCCACTACCATCAGCAACTTTACATAAAAACTAAAAATCTGAGTTTTTATGGCTTCACATTGTTTACCAAACTCAATCACCATTAAAGTACAACCATTTACAAAAATCTGAGTTTTGAAACTAAAATAAAACTGTAAGAAAACGAAAATGAAGGTAGGAAAGTTTGAAATTTACAAGCATAGTGCCACTACCATCAGCAACTTTACATCCAGACATCAAAAAAGGATCCTTAGAATCCTTATAGACCTGAAAAATGGAATATTATCATCAACACTTGGAATAGGAGGTAATAATTACTATAATTCTCTACAAGATAGAACACTTACAATCTTGCTCTCCCCAGTCATACTTGATTCATCAAGAGCAAGAGAGTGACCAGTGATCAATATTCCATCAGCAGGAACCTGTGCAAAAGCAGTTAAGAAATTAATAGCCAAAAAAAAAAAATTAAAATAAATTAAATAAGGCAACCATCAGGTGTATGATATGAGCCCAAAGCATCATCATATCAGTTAGTCAGTGTGGGAGTGGGACTAGTTATTTAGGTAAGCTGGCAAGTAATAACTGATCTGGGTACGGAGGTAGACTATAAATAGATAGATAGTCCATTGTGTATGGTTGTATTGCATGTAATAGAAGTTCTCTACCTTCTTTCTCTATTTCTCTTCCAGTTAAGCATAATCGAGTTAAAATGATAAAAGATGCTCATGTACCTGATTACCAATATTAAGGGGTACAACATCACCAACAACAATATCATATATTGAGATCTCAACTCTTCTACCACCTCGAATAACCTGCTCATATGTAATTAAATATATAATATGATGACAAGAAAAGTATATGAAGGAAAAATATAACAAAAATAAAAAAGTGAACTTGAAACATTAAAAAAAAAACCTCTAAATGTATATTTCTCTTCTCCTCGTTTAGATCTCGAAATTGAAGAGACTGCTTGTAATCACTTATAGCTACAAAAGGACAAGAAATTGGTTGATACTTTGATAAATGATTCTACGGAGAAGATCATTGAATGTATAATTATCACTATAAGCTCCATGAGAAAAGACAGTGAATAGCAACTGATATCTCCACCAAACATAATTTATTCCAGAAAGCTTTAACGCTTATGAATTTTACAAAGACAAGACAAAAAATAACATACCTGTGCCAAAAACAACAAGAATTACTGCAAAAGCAATGCTTCCCCCATCATACCATCCTTCCTTAATGCCCTGAAATAGACACCATGTTAGAAATTACAGCATTTACATGAGCAACACAATATCTGCTAAATAATTATTTCTATGAAACCTAGCCACACATAAAATCTCTGCCACTGTCTGTTTTTATAAGAATATGCAGTGCGCATAATGTTTTACATTCAGTTCTAATAAATATTTAACAACTTATATATAAACACAAATCTAATTGTTTAATATATTTCACCATCACACCCACATTCTAGATTTTCAGTATATTCCCAGATCCAGGTATTGTGTCATTACATAAACACAAGCATAACTGTGTAGGTGCTACCTTGATTTACTTCATTCTTTCTGAAATATAACCACAAAGAATAGTATCGTAGCTTTCTGAGCCAATCTCACCTCAGATTTTATTCCCAGTGCTAATGAAGCTGCTGCCGCTACCATTAATATAACCAAGGTCAGATCCTTGCAAGCATCCCACACAAACATCTGCAGAAGCAAAAAAAAAAAAAAGCAAGTATGTCAACATAATATCCCCTAAATTATAAAAGAACAGTATAAAAGGATTAAGCCTCCAATGAGTGAAAGTGCATCAAAATGTACCAGAAAACTCCTTCCTTGCTTTCGAGGATAATTATTTGAGCCAAAGGCATTCCTCCTTTTTACTAAATCTGCGTCATCACCATTAATCCCCTTCTCTACATTGGTTTTCAACAAATCTGATAACCCTCTAGCCTGATTAAATGGTTCATAAGAAAGAAACGCATGAATCATTACAATAATTAGTACCATTTCTATGTTGAGAAAATTTTTTACAGCAACTTACCCCTCCATATTGTTGCAAAGCCTCAATATTATGATCTCTTGAAATAGAAAGAAGTTGGTCTTGTCCAATGGCAAAGTCGCCAAGGGAATTTGCAGGAGATGGTATAGTTCCTAACACTTAAAAACACAAATTATCAATATTGCAAAAGAATATAATACTACAAAAGCAAGTAATAGATAAAGTGAAAAGTATATTAAAGAAGTTAGTCTCCAGTAATAATTGGATAAAAGCTGGAAACTGCTTAGGACATAAGATGGTACAATGATGCAACACCGTACATCATGTATCATCATATTATAAAGGATAAATATAAGAGTCTCCAGCAACCAGAATAATGAGAATCTGAGCAACTTTCAACCACTCGGAAGAACTGCCTTTCCAAGGGTGCTCATCCTGGCCTTCAGATGTCTTATGTACTAATATTGTGTTTGTGGTCCATCTGTTGTGTTCTACTTTTTTTTATTTTGGTCTGAAACATCTTTTGTGTTCTTCTCAGGGTAATTTTTAAGAGTGACCCAATTAGATATGCATAAAAAATGGGCAGTATTGCCTCATGTTGAAGTTTTTATATTTTGTTTGATTTCCTTTAACATTTGGATTTTCTCAGATTAAAGGATATCCTATACATTACTCTTGTATCCTTTCATTTATATATAATTTCTTCTTTTAATCTGAGTAAAACATATTCAGAAAAACCATTTAAAATTTTCAGTAAGAATTCTGAGAATTCAGTTGAGATTAATTATCCTATGGATTGAAACTGAAATTAAATTTCAAGTGGAGGGAAAATAAGAATAGCATGAATTAGTGATCTCATAGCAACTAGTCCCATAACCAGTTTATCAGAAAAAGGCAATGGGAATGATATGGTTAATCTTGGTTCATTATGAACAAGCACGAGATCAGAGTAACACACCAAACAGTAATAAATTTTATTCACCAACTACAAGAACTGAAGCCCTCAACAGGCTATCCAAATGAAGTGCATGCAATGAATGACCACTAATTTTAGCATAATTGCACAAAGGAGAGAAATAGAAAAAAAAAATGCAGACAGAAATAACTGTATAAAAATCTGATAGATAAGAATCTAATGATAGCAAAGGCACTTCTAGAAGGTAGGAAAAATCAGCAAGCCTTAAAGAAATCTTCTTCCTAATGCTATTAAAGTTTAATATACAAAAATAGTAGTCCAATCACCAATGACTCACCATTTACCCTCTTTCCAGCTTCTTGGAAGAGATAAGCAGCCTAGTCAGGCAAAATGAATTATTAGAGCACTGCACATTAGTCGAACGAACAAAAAGATCTAGTTGAAGGAACCATACTCTAATAGCTTGTGCATGAGCCCTAATCTTCTTCAATATTTGCTGCTTCTCTTCTTCTTTTTTTAAGTCCAAGGTATAACGAAATCGACGTGAAGCATTAAGGACAAGTGCAGCTTGCTAAGAATAAAAACAAAAAATACTTATTGTCTAATTGTTAAAGAGAATGGTATATAATATTGAAAACAGAAAGCATATGAAGTCCAAATAGCAAAGACGAAAGCCAGATGCAAGAGTAAATAGCCATTGATTTTAATTCTTAACGTTTCAGCTAAACTATGACAAAAAAACACTGACACTGATTACTCATAGAATGATAAATGAAGGTGACTTAGGATGGAAAGAAGCATAATCAAGAAATCACTCATATTATTTTCTTTTGTAAGTATTAGAAACTAGGATTTGTAAATAGAAGGGCATATATGAGATATCAGAAAATTCACGCAATGGAATTTTGTTGAAGGAGCCAATAGCTCAGGCTAGGCATGCTCTGCTATAACATCTAAGGGAAACCTCTTTTGGTTTTCTACTATAATGCATCATAAGGTACCAATGGTGAAGTTCTGAATTCATTACAAGCTGATCTACTCTTGCTTGCTTTTTCACTCGTAACATATTAGTATAACCTGTATCCAGAGAAGCTGGATGAAACATGTGTAATACAAAAGTCCTCTATCACTCTGAATCACAATTAAAGGAATACAGGCAAAGAGAAGTAGAAAGGAGGAAGGCTTGACATTTGGGGTTGAGCATTGATGAGTAGGTGGTACTTACTGATTTATAACGTATATAATCTGCTAAATTTATAATGTGCATGCATAGACTATAATTTAATAGCAAATAGACCCTTCAAAATAAAAACTTTCTAAGGGAAGACCTACAAAATAAATAAATAAATATTCAGCTCAAAGAATAAGCCTACAAAATGCTAAACATGTCCATCCATACTTTTCTAGCAAGCACTTATATAAAACCCAGCTACCCATTCATCTTTGAGAACACAATATTATTTCCCATTATTGATTTCATGCAACAGAGAGTGTGATTCCCTCTGAGTAAGGCAAAAATTTTAGGAAGACATACAATATGGCTTAGGATTGTATAAAAGGTTCTTCCAGTCAGGAGTATTAAACCACATATTTCAGATAATAGATCTGTCTCGTCCACTATGTAGAGATGATGTAGAGAAGACAAAGCACTTTGTTTTTGGAAGATCGTTGAAAAGAAGCTTTATGCCTTTCATCTCATTAGAGCATCCTAATCGATGCATTTCAACAACCCATACAAGAGAAGGTTAACCCTCACCACTGATACCAGTGTAGATTTTGCTTGACATAATCCTGGATTACAGCTGTCAGTCATGACTGCCCCTCAACTATGCTGTTTGTAAGGACAGAACGCACCACTTCCTCAGATCCAAGGTTTTAAAGATGCAAGTTTAGAAGCTAGAATTATCACTTTTTGGTCCCTCTGGAGAACACTGTTTTGCTTGGGGAGATTCACAAAATGTTAAAAGTTCCTAGACGCAGAAATGAGAAAACCATGCCTAGTGAAACTCTACCTTGTTCTCGCATACACTCACTTTCAAGTCTCAAGCTATCTCGCAAGGTCTTTCTATGCTTCGTTATCAGAAATATTCATCATATTTGTAATTAAGTGGTTCATAATATTGTAAGTGTATAGGAGTCTAATAACAAGATAGTTACTAGTTAGTTAGTCTGTTAGTCAGATTCTAACTAATTACTTTAGTGATTACTCATGTATAAATAGATCCTATTGTACTACACTTTCTGATATATGAAATTCCTCTTTTCTACACATTCCATTTCCTTTACAAATATCACATGATGAGCAACATTTATCAATGCAATGCTACTGGTTGTACTGTATATATGCCTGCCCTTCCTTTCAGGTTTTGTACAGAGTTGTTTGTCAAAAATAAAAGGAAAATTAGAAGCCAAAAAAAGAAATAAAGTATCTTTAATCCCAGGCCTTAAAACTGCACATTTGGCCCTTCAACAAACCAAGAGGTCAGAACTGAGAGTTCCTATGTACAGAAAAAGACTTACTTAGGTTGAGATTAAACTAGAAAAACACATCGTATTAGTAAAGCAAGAAATTGGCAAAAAAAAAAAGAATCCTCTTCAGTCAAAAAATTTAAAATAGAAACATTAAGACAATATCAAATGTCAAAACTGACATAAAAAAACAGCATATCAGTAAATGTAGCTAACGAAAAACAAATATCTAAATCTTCTCACACTTCACCCAGATGATGAGATAAGATTCAAGCCTTGCTTGTGACTTTGTTATCGTTTAACCATATTTAGCATCTCTTTCCCCCTTTGCGTTTATAAATAGAGAAGGCATTCTACCAAAAATGGAAGAAATAGAGAAGGCATCAAAGAAATACATTCAACAGTCTTTATAGGAAAATAGGATAACGGGAAAAAAAAAAATTCCATACAGGGGCTTGAATGAATAACAAGAACAATAAACAGAGAGGAAGCAAAAAGGCAAAGGGCACAATACCCACACGAAATGACAGAGTTAGTGCTTCAGTCAAAAAAATACATACCCTCCAACGCCTGAGGCGTTCAACCGGAGCATTCTTTGTTCTGGTAATACCAAATGGATTAGATGAACTGTCTCGGTCCTCAAAATCAGCGGAGCTGCTACTCCCTGCCTCTAAGTCGCTCTGACGGCGAGTTGAATTCTCAGCAAAACTCATAGTTCCAGAAACTGTCACAGGAGAAATCGCTCCATTACTTTCTAATGGCCTGTACTTCAGACTTTATTAAAACTCTCGTTGTCCACCCATTTCCACTCTCACAGCGAAATTAGAGCCAAAACCACACAACTTTCTCAATTAGTACCTCTAAATCAGTAAATTCACTCTTGAAATTCTGGAAAATCAATTTTCGGTTTGGAATTTAAAAAGTCGAACCACACTTATTTTTTTTCCCATCAAGGAATCGGCGGCAGTTTCAGTTGCGTTACACTTACATTAATAATTGTTAACGCGCCAATCTAAAATTAATAATGGTTAACTCGCCAATCTAACTCCCAAACTGGTTCCAATTACTTCAATTGGACAGTAAAACAAGCACTCTCTCCAGAAATACGAAACTCAAAAATAAACGCCAAAAAATGTATCAGGCCTTTCCCTCTTTTTCTATGTTATCGTCTATATATAGTAGGAAGCCTGAACAGTAGCTGACTTACCAGTAAAACAGCAAACTGAGCTTTTACTGTAATGTGGTTCACTTCAGGTCTTCGTCTTCGTTTTCCTGAAATACTCGAGAAAAGAAGCACCAAAGGTAAATGACCATATCAACAGCAGTTGCAGTATACTTGACTCGATTCTGATATATCTTTTTTGTTTTCTTTAGTCTCCTTTTACGATTTGATTGATTAGAGAAAACAGCGCTAAAATGTATGTATGTATTCATCCCGTTATTGATTAATCCAATCGGGCCCTAATTTGAGGCGGTAATTGCATATACGCGTAAAGAAATTATCAAGAGCGAATAAGAACAAGAACGACAGATAGCTGAAAATAAGCAACATTGCCTGTAGAGAAGCTGGAACCAATGGATTTCTTCACTTGTGCATTCTGTTTCTCAGTGCTTTTCTTTCTTTCTTTCTTTCTTTCTAGTCATATAGAGTCATAGACAGTTGTATAAACTATAATGTATGTCACGCGTCAAGAATGTAACCTGCTACTCCAACCGTTTTGCTTTTTTTTTCTGGATAATTTTTTTTGTCTTTCTAGTACACGGCTATTAAAATATTACTTAGAATTTATTCTTATATTTTAAAAAAATTAAATTAATCATGATTTTTGAATTATTCTTTAAAATTAATTTTTTAAATTTTTATACACCTAAATTAGCTGCTTAAGAAATAAGAACTGACTGGAATTTTTGTTTTTGTACATAAAAATTGTTGAAATTGTTTTGAACTACTTTTTATGCTTTTTTTTTTCATAAAAAAAAAAGTTTAAGTGAGTTGGGCCCCGGGAACTCACCGAGGTCAGAGCAGACCTCAAAGCTCTATGAGCGCTTATAGAGGTATTTATAGATCGCCTATCAATAAGGCCCTCACATCGGCAGTGGAATTCGAACTCACGACCTTAAAATTATGAGTTGACTCCTTATCAACTGGGTCAACCTTTAGTGACGTTTTTATGCTTTTCACTAGTTCACTCTATTAGGTGCCTTGGTGGGCACGCTGAAAGCGCGTAAGTGCATGCATTAAGTGTGAGGGGGGACATGTGGACATGAGTGCAGCATGACCCTCGTGCTTCATGAATCATGAGACGTCCATTAACTGAAAAAATATCAGTGCAATTGCAAATAGCAGAGATCATAATACAAAGGTGTAAAAAAAAATTGAACAAAATGTAAAATTTTAAAAACAAATTGATAATAATAAATAAACATTGAAAATGAAATTAAAAATTTATATAAAGTTTAATGACAATTGACAACAAAAGGGGCTTTTGCCTTTTTATTTTTATATTAAAAAAGTATACAAAGATAGATATAATAAGTTGACATTAGTTCATATAATCCACCTTCCTTAATAGAAACAAGATTTTAATCATTGTTTTGTTATATTGAAAAAAAAATTATACTTGGAATCAGGCTTAATAAGATAAAAAAAAATTAATTAGTATTTCACTATTTTCATATTCTTTAAAATTTTAAATTCTTTAATCTACATTTTTAAGAAATTAATATAAAATAGTATTTAATTTTAAACTAAAATTTATTTTAAAAATACAATTTTCTTAGACTGAATTTTATAAGATATTAATACAGTATTATATTTAAAATTTTGTCTTATTCTCTTGTTTTTGCACTTTTATATAAATGTGTAAAAGAAATATTAATAATACCTCCATTTATCATATAGTACTTGATATTTTGTAGACATGGATTAAAAATATTTTGATAATCCCTGGAGGTCACGAATGCCAACCGTTTCTCAATTGAAAAATATCACATTGTCATTTTTATCAAGGGAATCAATGATATAACATATAAAAAAATAAACAAGTAACTTCAAGTTAAAATATCAATCTATTTAACTTGTGACTATGAGTGATGTAAATATAATTCACATTATGGAAAAACATATATTTAGTTTGAGCAAAACTTAAAAGATAATGCACATGCAATATATATATTGATTAATTGGTCATGCCAAACCCAATCATGAACCGTGCGCACAATATGATTAATGTGAATTGATTATGGCTTGAGAGTGTGATAGATTAATTATGAGCTCTAAATCCGTAAGTATTTGTTGATCAAGATTAATTTATAATATCCAGATCTGGAAATATATAGATCCCCACACATGATTCCTTATTGGGAGACCTGTTATCTGTCTCTTTCACAGAGATTAATTACCATGCTCACACAAGTTTAGGAAAATACAAAATAAAGAGCACGATGAAGAATAATAGCATTATCTGGTACTTGTACAGCCAAGCAGAAGGTTTTCAATAATATCTTATTAATAAAATCTGGTATTTTTATTTCAGCTTTAAGGTTCAAGCATATTATTGCCGTGTCTAATTGTATTGTTAAAATTTATACAGATTTCCTTTTTCTTTTTTGTTGATAAATTTGATAATCCATATGAAATTCTTAAACTGATAAGTCTTTATTTCCTCACCCGGCCCAAAGAATACATAACTACATCTAAATTAAAGTTAAGTGACAACTGACAACTTGAAAATATGCAACACTCAAATTCAAAATTTTGTTTATGAAAAATGAAATATCTATCATTCCATGAACCAGTCTCTCAGGGCTTGTTTGATTTTCATCTTTGAAAACCACTTTTTAAAATTGTTCCTAAACTTATTTTGAAAAATAGGTTTTTCAAAACAAAACTTAAAGAAATATGTTTGATAAATTTTTCCTAAAGATTGTTTCAAAAATTGAAGAACAAAAAAACGTGTTTGATAATGCTAATTCTATTTTGAAATAATACAAGTATTGGTGCATTGGACAAAAGAAAAAGTTGCAAATAGTTACCATGTTGCCACCGCTTGTTTTTAGAAAACGGAAAAAATCAAGATCAAAACATGTTTCAGCTGTTCTGTATTTTTTTAACTTTTAAAAGAGTATTCTGTTTTTCTAATTTTAAAATTATTTATGAGAATAATAGAATCAGAGTTTTTTTTTCTAGCTTTAAAAAATAGAAAACAGTGTTTGGAAAACATAATAAAACAGGCCCATAGTTTTTTTTAATTATAACCCACATCCCACAAAAAGGAAAAAAAAAACTATAATTTAAATATTTTAAATAAATAAATGAGGCTTTTACGCTTATATATGACAGAAAATAAAAGCATGGTCAAGATTATAAATGTGAATTACCTTGTACAGAAGGATTGAAGAGAGTAGATCCTCAAGCCATATTATCCATACGCAGCTTACTGATACCAGTTAGTATGGTCGCTTATCTGCAACACCAGAAAGGCCAGGATTTATAACTCATTTCTGTGAAAGCTAAAATCTCCATTCATCTTTAAACATAACGATGTACAGTGTACTATCATGCATACCAAGGAATCAAACAGACTAATGTCCAAAAGGCAAAAACTCATGCAATCACAAGATATGCATGAGTTTCTTGTCAAACTGGGACTAGTTATTGAGGCGATCGAATTAAGAAGACTGTGGTAGATGCCAAATTAACTTGGTTAGTTGAACTAACAGAGTTTAATTAGAATGTCTTTTTTGACTATCAGAACTTTAGAAGCAGAGAAGGGTACTCAAGCTAAGTAAAGGCAAAGTGGAAGGAAACGTTTGATTTTTCGAGAATATTCATCATAAAATAAAGTGCTAAAGAATACTTATTTTGCTTTGCTCTGCTTTTTCGTGATATATAATTCTATATATATGCTCCGACAGAGGGACAAGATATAGAAGGAAGGAAGGAAGAAAGGAAAAAGCAAAATTAAAGCTGAGGCACTCACATTCACATCTATGTAGTATACTATGTTTTTAACCCCCCCAAAAAAAAAACACTGATAGACACGGAAAGGTTAAATTTCGAACCTTTATGCAGATTTCTGAGTCAATAGATAGATGGGATGAAGTAAATATCAACAGAAACTATGCTGTTCAAGAAAGACAAGAAGCATAGCTTTTGGATAATGCAAAGAGGTATTGTACTTGTACTTGTGCTTGTGTGTGCAAGTAATATTCAAGTCTCGCCTTTCCCTTTTTCCTTGAAACTTCCTTTACTTTAATTTGCGGTCCATGTATATATATCCAGCTCTCTCTATTTGCTTTATTAATAACTTTAATTTGTGGTTCCACAAGATTGAAGAAAGGTATTGATTTCGTAACTGATTATAGAAGCGACGCGTTGGGGAAAGCAAAAACACACATTACTATATGAGTCTATCATCTCCTTAATAGTCTTACGTTTTCTTGAAGAAGGAAGAAATGGAAGAAAAGTACTATTCGCCAGAGATGGCACTTTGCCTTTATATATTATTACAGGCTATATTTATGGACATTGTGGTGTGCCTAGTGCCTTGCAGAAGACTATAATGTGGTATTTATTTATGGGATCGAAGAATCTTAAATTTAAGTTGTGAATCGGAAGCTATGCTTTGGCTTTCATGTCAAATCACTAGGAAGTTTCCTCGATGCTTCCACTGTGAATTGTGTGTGATGTGAACGCTCGTTCAACGGTTGAGATTTCTATTTTCCCAAAGATTTTTATTACCGACACCTACATTCTTCGATCATTTTTACACGAACGTTTAAAAAATCTAAGGATATCTTATTCCTATATATACCATTTGCTCTTCGATGAATCAAAAGGAAAAAAAGTGTCTAAAGCATATATCCAAGTGATAACCTGCTGAGACTTAAGTAGTCGATTCGCTTTATATACATGTATTGGCCATGCCGCTCAAATTTTATTTTGTTACAATTTAGTTCAGTGTGTTTGAGAGATGTTACAACTTGGTCTTGACATCTCTTTTCCTATATATATATATACCCCTCATGTGGCACATTAACATTTAGCAATAAAATATTAAGTCCAACTTGTAACATATATATATGTGTCAAACATGTGAGACAAACTGGTAATAAATAAAATATGAATACTTAAAACAAAATCTGATCCAAATATAAACGACTAATTTGAGTTTTTTTCTTTTTTTTTTGCCAATGATTAATTTGAATGTTCTGCCTATATATATAATTAGGTACAAAATTGATAACCACCTATACCCCTTATCTTTGCTCCCAACCTTTATAAATAGGACTCCAAAATTAAAGTAATGCCTAGATCATCTTATTCATATTACTTATTTTTACTCTGACCATTCGTTGACTTAATTATCGGAGGTTTTCTTGAAGACCAAATTCCCCAATGAAATTTGTGTAGGACTCAGGAACGATATAAAAAATATATAGATTTATTCATTTATGATTTTGATTATTATTATATTAATATTTATTCTATATCAAGAGATAGATGTAGTTAGAGCTAAATATATTTTTCAACAAAATGCAAATATGACATCTTGATTACTTGACTATTTAAAGAATCAACCCAATAGTATTAACTATGTAACTTGTTGGACAAATAAAAATCTAGAACGAGTAAAGAAAAAAAAAAGCATTCCTCTTTCTACATGGAATAATAAGAAGGACTAAACTACTCCAACTACTTTTGATTCTTGTGCCGGTGAAACCACTCTTGCCACTTAAAGAATATACACATAGAAGTTTATATTAACTATTAAGCAAATTACCAAAAAAAGAAAAACCATATCATTAGTTCAAAGTTTTAAATTGACAACTTTATGATATTAATTAATTAATCCAGTGGGCTTAAGCCCTTATACTTTGAAAATAAAGAGACAAATATTAGTATAATAGCTTATTCGTAAATATAACCAAATTCACAAGTTGTCTTACATATAAGTATATAAGTATAACACACTCATAGAGAGGGATTAGATAAATTAACTGTGACTAGGTTTTAAACATAATTAAGAGTGCTCTGATAATAGTACTTGGATACTAATAATGTAAAAAATTATATAATCAAAACCAAATGTTTAATATATATTTTTAATCATTTTAACAAATTCATTTAATTAAATTTTGCAAAAAAAAGTCAGGTATCTAAAAATGAATTTAATTATTATCATTAAATTTTGATAATTACTATACATTATCATGTTATATTGATACGTGAACTATGCATAATTTATACTTTAATTAATCATGTCTAACCGTCATTCAAATTCAACACAATATGCTCTCAACCTTAATGTCATTACGTCACTCATATTATTAATACTCCCTCCGATTCTATATATCTGATGTTTTGGATAACTTTTTTTTTGTTTTAAAATATCTGACGTTTTACAAATTCAAGAGAACATTAATTATTTTTTTACTATTCTACCTCTATTATATATAGTAGAGTCATAAATGAATAAATATTTCTCAAATAATTTAATAAGAATAGTTTAGTCTTTTTATCTCATTTTTCTCTTCATTTTAGGTGAACTAATCATTTTCTTAATCTCTTCTATCATATATTTGTATTAATTACTTGCAGCAGTGGTTATCTCCCACATTTTGCTAAAAAATAAACAAATCCTAATCCACTTGTCCCCATCAAAATAGGATACTACCAAAAGATAACATCTCCCATCTTTTTCGCTTTTTAATGGATCCCAAAAAATAATAATGTAGTATAAAAAATGCTATATTATTTGAAAACAAACAAACAAACAAAAAAATCTTTGAAGGACCAAAGGGAATGAAGAAACCTTGTGATAGGTGGCTTTGAGAATTTAACCGGTTTCTTTAAGGCGAGTGCGGCGGCCCGAGCGTGCGAACTATATATCTCTTCCTCACTGGTCCCGACAACTTTCTATTTTGACTAGCTAGGTTTATCAAATGCTTATACTCCCTCAGGTTTTATATATATATATATATATATATGATGTTTTAGAAAATTTTTTATATTTTAAAATATATGATGTTTTATAAATTTAAGAGAATATTAATTATTCATTTATCATTCTATCCCTATTATATATAGTAGAGTCACAAATAAATAAACATTTCCCAAGTAATTTAATAGGTATAGTTTAGTTTTTTATCTCATTTTTTTCTTCATTTTAGGTAAACTCATAATTTCCTTGATCTATATGCATTTACCTTAAACATCAGAACCATATGGAGTATAAAATTTTATCTATTTGGTGTAGTTTTGTTCTCGATTTAAGTATTAAATCAAAATTTGTTTGTTATTCTTTTCCATAACAAATTGTTTTACGAGAAGAATTTCGTTTTATGGAGAACTAATTAGATTAATCTCACTGGTTAAACACTTTTTTTTACGTCTTTTCTTTCTCTGCCTTTTTTTTATATGAATAGGTGTGGTGGTAAGGAAACGAGAGAAATAGAAGATTAAAAGTCGAGTGTTTGAGAGTTTTTTTCTCCTAAAAAATGTTTGAGGTGAGTTGGGTGTATGGAACTTGTATTTTTAAATTTAATGAGCACTTATTAAAAAGTTATTTATAGATATCATCCGTAGTGGAATTCAAATTCATAATGTTATGAGTTGTGAATTAATTTTGGTTGGCGTGTCCCGGAATTAAAAGACAATGACTTCAAAAACAATCTTATTTTGATTCTATACCGTCACTTTTTCCTTCTTCATGCATTGAGATCCTGCAGTAGAGTCTTGGCATATTTCTTTTGCTTGTTTTAGTGATTGCTTTTTCATTCTTTTGTTTAATTGCATTGTAAATGCTTTAAATATGGTTTTGGTCTCTTTATTTTAAATTTTGATGTTATCGTTTACATATATATATATTAGGGGCTTTGCGTGCCCTAACGGGCACGCAAATATGTATGTAAAATAAATAAGGGACTAAATTGTTAACTTAGTAAAGAAAGAGAGACCAAATAGTAAATTTTCTCTTATTTTTAATTCATAGACTATAGTTTTAAACATGAACGACCAGAAAGGGGTGAAGCCATATAATATAAGATATACTATATTATAGGGCTCAACCCCTTTATGGTTGGTCAAAATTACTGAATTAAAAAAATAAAAAATAAAAAGAAATCACCCGCTTTCCTCTACCCCACGTTCTCTCACCCCAAACAATGTTACTTTTGATTTTCATTAATATTTTAAACTCTATAAAAATTTGGTAAATTACACTTTGATACTTTATGGTTTGGTCATATTTCACTTTAGTACTCGGTGATTTAAAAAGTGACACTTTGGTACCCTGTGATATTCTCTCTTAACAAATTATTTTTAAATAATTTTATATTTTACATATATATATATATCAGTTTTATGTAATAATCTTTGATGAATTGCTCAAAACATTTTTTAAAACAGAATTATAACTGAGAAAAACTGAGAGATACATAGAGAAAATCTTTTTAAAAATTCCTGATATCTAAAAACAATTTCGCATATATTATTTTGAAAATTTAAAGTATGCAAAAATTATAAAAACATTAAAATTAATAGTAAATAATTGGTTTTATTATATATATAATCTAAAATGATAGACTAGCATATATATATATATATAAGCCAAAGTGTAAATTTGGTTTCATGTCTTTTGTACAGTTTTCAATTTGGTTCCATATATTTTTTTATTATATTTTTAGCTCATATCTTTGGGTCAAGTCCCAATTTGGTCTCATTTTTTTTTTGTTGCAGATTTGATTTCATATCTTTGGGTTAGATGCATAATTGGTCTCATATCTTTTAGTCAGATAAAACTAACGGTGGAACCCTTTGCAAAGGTATAGAATCGATCAGTTATCTAACTTCACCAAAAGATATAGGACTAAATTGAGACATTTTGTAAAGATATGAGATCAAATTTATGCTTTGACCTATATATATAACAGTAAATAAAAGGAAGATGCTAAAGATATATATACTTGCCTTGCTAAGGATGAATTAATAATGGTGTAGTGATCGAAGAGATGAGGAATTGCTGTTTGTGTTGATTGTTGAATATTCCAGAATGGACGCATGCACACGCACCACCAAAATGGATCGACGTGAACAGCCACTTCAATATTTTTTGGAAGCTTTTTATTCTTTTGATTCGCCCAAGTCTTCCACTCTCAATATTGCTAATGACTTGCACCTAATTAAGTCTCACAATAACGATATATTCCATGTAAATGCATGTTATACCAATCCCTATCCACATCAATTTATAGTCCTTAATGAGGTTTTATGACCATTGCAGCCTGTCGTCAATGTCGTCCAGTAATAGTACTCACGAAATTTCCTGGAAATTCATGCTTTCTTGTGCCTTAAATTTTCCATCCATCTTTTTCAACTCACTGACATTTCATTGCCATTATTTTGCTTTCTTTATAGGAGTATTAATCAACATGTTTGCTTAAAAAAAAAAAAAAAAGAACAACAATACACACAAACTTCTGATCCATTTTCTATCATTTTTTCCTATAAATATTGTCTCTGATCTCTTGCAGAGTTGCAGGTTACACAACGACGACCGGTCAATGACAAACCCTATAAATATAATATGTTTTGATTTTTGTGTGTATTTATAAACAAGTATATAAATAAATTGATGATATGGGTCCTGTAATCAAGCCATATCTATCAATACGATAGATTATGTTTTAAATTAATTAAGTTGTGAAAGAAACACGCGGCAGTATGACCTTTCTTACCACCCGGGATTGAACCAATGTTATTAAAACTGGATCGACAAGTAACTCGGATAAATTTTTGGGTCACGGGTTAATTAGTTCAATCGGTTAGGCTGACGGTCAAATTGGATGACGTCATAAATATATAATAAATAAAATAAATATTAATTATTTTAAATATAAATATTTCATAATTGATAAAATATAACTATAAACTTTATATAACAATAAGATATAATTGTGAATCTATAATTTTGATGGTCCTACATAAATAAAATATACAAAAGTCACAACATGAATAATTATTAGGTTATTAAAAATAAAAAAATTAGTTTTTTTCTTTATTTTAATAGGTTTACAATATTTTCTATTGAGTTTCATATTATTTTTTACATTTGGCCGATAAAACCAACAAAAAAGCTAAAAAAATGATTTTTCATAAAAAATAGTGACTCGATCAGTTTTCTAAAAACCGTTCTAAGTCATGGTTCAACCCGGTCCGAAGCGATGTTGGGCTAGTTTAATTTTCAAAATAGTCCAATCATCCAAACTGAGAGAATCCGGTTGTACTAGTTCGACTATCCAAGTTTTATAACATTGGATCGAACTTCGATATATATAGATCAGAGAGCCAAAGAAGGCGAGCCTTAGCCAATCCACTGACAGAGAGAAGTCCACACACTAACCTGTGTGACTTATGTAAAATTAATGTTTTCTAAAGGATAAATTAATGATTTACTTTTTAAAAAATTAATGTATTTTGATATATTTACTATATAAGTGAGATTTAATAATACATCTAATGTGATTTCAAATTCTTATAACATGACACTATATAGTCAGTTGATATGAAAAATAAATTTGTCATCAAGTCTCAATTAATCTATTTAATAAAAAAAATTAATTATAATTAATTATATATTATTTAATTAACTAAAATTTATAATTTTATGAGATCAACTAAATTGAAAGTTTTATTATATTTTAAAAATTAATAAATGATTAATTAACTCTATTTTTTAAATTAATTCCTTAGAATATAATTGAGAATCAAGAGAAAAATAAAATGAAAGAGTAGGAGGAAAATGAAATGGTGAAGAAATTGCAACAATCGAAGGTAATGTTTGGATTAAAGATTATGGAGAAGAAAGATAGGGAGGGGACAAGAATGAAACATTTTCTCCTTATTTGGGGAATTGAAAAATGAAGAGGAAGAGGATGAGGGGTTAATTTTTAATCTCTTATTCTCCTCTCTCTCTTTATAAATTTTAAATACTTTAAATTAAAATTTTAAAAAAGATGGTATTTTTTTTTTGGTCTGAATGGTACTTTTTAAATAAGGGGAAAGAATACCAGGATTTAACCTCATTTTTCCAGTCAATCTCTTTCCTTCCTCGTAGTAAGATAAGTCTGAAAAGTTTTGATCATCCTCGTCTAAGTTTATATGATAAAGTATTTTGGGCTTAAGTATAATACAACTTGGAAAATATATGATTTGACCAAGACTATGATGTAAAGTTTGATTCTTGAGTACATGAGATGCAATGGGTCATGAGCCAATAAAATCATGACACGTGTAAGAGTTAATTGTATGTAACTAGTGATATGACTTCATACACAATTTTAATTGGTTGAAAAAAAAATATATTATTTTTCAACATTAAATTACTTAATCTTTCCATGTGTCATAATTTTATTGGCTCAGAACTCATTGCATCTCATGCCCCTAAAACAAACTTTGCATTATAGACTAACCCTTCTTATGATCATAGGCTTGTATTCCTTTTTTAGTCTTACAGGTCTCAAATCCATTTTTGGTCTAAATTTTTACCATTTTTTTAAGGGTAAATTACACTTTGATACCCTGTGGTCTGACCCTATTTCACTTTAGTACTCTGTGGTTTGAAACCTGACACTTTAGCATGTGATATTCTCCTTTTTTTTAGCCATGAATTCCTTTTTTTAACTATAAGGCCACTAAACTCTAATACCATGAAACATTTTGATGATAATGGTCCAAATTTGTGTGCCAGAGTGTGAGACATTGAATTACTATAGATATAACTAAAATGTCTAAGACAATTTATTGTAGTATCCTTTCACATTATACATCCCCTAACTTTATATTATTTTTTGAATGACCGATACAGGTTTTCCAACTATGCTTCAATGTGAGAATTTTAATATATATCTCCAATAACAATAACTTCTCTCATATAATATAAAATTCATTTAAAAAATAACATTTTTTACTTTTATATCAATTCTTAATGATGCTCTTTAATCAATATTTTAAAGAAAAAAAAATAGATAAAGTTTGTTATATCTTGCAAGAAAGTTGCTCCAATAAGTTTAAATTACATTCTTTTTCTTTTATGATGAATTATGCAAAAAAAAATTATTTAATATTCTCTTTCTATTATGATTGATTATACATAAATCACATGTCAAATTTTATTGTGAAAAATTTTATAAAAAAACAAACTGTCTAATTTTGCCCTATCTTAAAAACACGGAATAAAAAATCACATGAGTGTGGGGTAGTAGTTATTCACTTAGTCTTTTAATCAAGTGGCGGGGGTTTGAGTCTCACCTTTGGGTATGAAAAACATTATATGATCAGTCGTTTACCCTTAAGTAGATGACCTACAACCGAAAGATTAATTATTGTTCCTGACGGTGGATACCCTTGGTTTAAAAAAAATACGGAAAAAAATCTTATAATTATTAGCCTATAAAATAACAAGCGTTCTCAATAATTTCTCTACAGATATAGAATTAAGGATTTATTTAAAATGACCAATAATTTCTTTACCAAAATTCATATAAAAGATAATTTTTAATATTTAAAAATTTAATTGATGGATCAAAAGAAATCTTACAAAGCACATATTTACCTTGCGTCCTTTTGTCCTGTGGCGTGTTCCTTAGGTTCACATAAAAAGTAAAACCAACCACTCCACTGTCAATATCAGTATGGACTATGGAGAAAAAAATTTATGGTTTGGAATTGGCGTCGGTTCAATTGCAAATGAATTTCCGAGGAGAATCATATATATATATATATATATATTTGTTGATATGAAAGGGAAAGAACTTTCTTGTGTCTCCATGAAGAATTAATTGAAGTCTCACTTTCCAATCCTAACGAATTCAGATCCACAGACCCACCGAAAATCTGGGGGAATTTACTTTAGACATTGTATACTCTGTAGAATAAGTAGTCACTGATAAATATATTAACTCAAGTCTTAGTCGTTTTTAATTTTTATTTGGGTATGTTTCAATGCTTTGGATATAACTCTTCGTTTGGTTTGAAAACTTAATGAGAAAGATTTTAGTTAAAGAAAAGTATGAAGGAAGGAAATGAAAAATTAGCGTTTATTACTTCCACTTTATTTGGTAGAATTTGTTAAATATTCAAATGAAATGAATGCAAACAATAGACAAAATACATAGTGCCTATATATGCACATTCCATTTTTTCTCTTGCTGAACATATCCGTTCTGTTCTTTCCCTCAGATCCCATTCAAACGGATCATCATAGATATTTTAAAGAACAACATTAATCAAATTCTTGAAACTTTGAGCAAACTTTGAACAACAATAATATTTATTTGAGAAAACTAATTTTACTTAGGCCAAAATCCTTATTTTGGTTCCTTAGGTTTGCTCAAAGTTTCTCTTTAATCCATCATTTTTTTTCGTTTTGTTTTGGTCTTTCAACTTTCTAAAACGTTCCACAATCAGTCCTCACACTTTTTCATCCATTTTTTCTGTTAAAGAAGAGGAAAAACTAATTTTATTCTCCCAAAAGTTTTATTTTTTTTTACATTGAGATCCTTTTCTCTTTATAATTGAATCAAAATATAAGGAAACAAATAAATTAGAGCTGTAATCTAATTATGCCCCCCAAAAAAAGAGAATACTATACACCTTTGACACCCCTCCTCCTCCTCCTTCTTCACCTTCCAAACATCTCTGTCTCTTCTGCGTTTTCCATCTTGCCTCTCCCAAACATCTCCATCTATCATCGATCGTGTTTTCCATCCTCAACTACAACTCCATCGCTACCGCATGGTCAAGGAACAAGGAAGAAGAATGAGGTGTTTGTTTTTGGTGAAATCATATTACAACTCCAATTTCTTTTTCTTATGTTTTGATTCAATTATAAAGAGAAAGAGAAAAGGACCTTAATGTAAAAAAAATAAAATTTTTGGGAGACTAAAACTAAATTTTTTTCTTTGTTTAACGGAAAAAATGGATGAAAAAAATAAAAGACTAGCGGTGGAACGTTTTGAAAAGTTGATAGACGAAAAGGGGACAAAAAAAATGAGAGACCAAAACAAAACTTTGAAAAAACCTGACCAAAATAGAACTTTGTGATGATGAGGAAACTAAAATAAAACTATTTTTACTTTTGGAAAACACATAATGAGCGAAACCAACCTATATGATACTAAATTAAGTCCAGCCCTTCCTTTCTACGCTTACTTGTTCTCCCTGTGTCGCCTGCTTGTCTGGCCTAGTTAACGTACTGACAAAAAAAAAAAGAAATATTATAGGACGATGAGGATGGGTCGCATTTATATATAGTTTATACATAATATTGTGTCCATCCTTTTTCCTTAGTTAATATTGAATAGGTACGTACGTGTAGGATTTATATCCAAAATATGGCGAAAGAGATGCCACGTAATGGTGGTGATGAAGCATGAGGGAGACATGTTATGTGCAAAATAACAATGGAAAAAGCCACTGTGAGTATTATCAAATATCAATAAGAAGAGTCAATGACTCAGTACATAGAGATGAAATAGAGAAGAAGAAGGAAAATAACACTCAGAAAGGGGAATAGAGAATAGAAGACAAAAGGGAGAAGCCACAGAGGAGAAGGTTCATACATCATTCACACTTTACCCTAAACTAGCGTCTACTATTTATCCCTAATTTCCAATACTTTCCATGTGTGCCCTTGTGCTTTCAGACTTTAGCCACCTGACAATTTTGAATACAAAACTTACCAACTTGAGCTTGGGCCTCAAATCCTCAATCATAACATCATCTTTTCCTTTAAAAGCAACCTTGTCCTCAAGGTTGGAGTTTGAGTAGATGAAAGCCCTTTGGAATCCAAAAATAATGTTGCAATGAGGATTAAAATTAAGGACACCTTGGAGTAGGACCAATTCCATTGTTGTAAAAGTAAGACTTGAAATAAGAACTAATTCTTTGATACCCCAAATCAGCAAAGTGGCAAACCAAGTAAGTTGAGTCACACAAGGCAACAGTGTCAAAGAACCCTAACAATTCAATAAGTTCATTAGCAACCCACGCACTAACATCTTGGTCTTAAGGAGATGACTTATATGACTGATAATATCAGAAAGCCTTTTGTTTATAAGTTTCCCACCATGAGCTAAAGGGAAATTACTACTAGAGCCACCAGGGTCAAACACCCTAACAATAAGGCACTCAATTGGAACATAATTCTCAACTTGCAACCCAACCAGTGATGTATAATTCATATAAGGAACAATAATGATATCCCTTTGCATAAGCATGTCCATTAACATAGGAATGTCTTTATGTACTGTTTGTATAGTTGCCAGTGTCAGAATCATATACTAACATTGTGTCTTCCTTTGCCATGAAATGAACTAAAAATTTATCAAGTACAAAGCTTTTGTGATTGAAAGGATAAGTGGCTCTTGAAGATGTCATTCTCACAGTTAAAGTAATACCATTACCCATGTTGATCTTCTGCATTAACCACCACCCTCCTGGATCAAAAATAATTACATCATCCTTTTTGCAATTTAAAAGTCCAAAGGGCAAAGAAAGCAACAGCAAGACGAATTGGTTTGCCTTTTCTGTGGCACTAAAAAGTGAGTTTCTGTACACTTTGGTTTACATAGATGTTTGCCACTCATCATAGTTGCTATAAGTCCTACATAAACTTATGCAGGTCCCACTATCATCACATCAACTTCCTTGTTTTCGTGTTTTGTAGTGAATAAAAAACACATAAAACATCTCCTTCTCTTGGTTGGGCTTTGGGCATGAAAATCGATTGTTGGACTTGTTTCTTTGAATCAAAATAGTGGCCCCAATATTCTTGTTGTCTAAGTATGAAATAAAGGATGAAAAATATTCATCCTCCATGATTGCTACATCACAACAAGCATAATTAACTACACTGTAACCCAATCCAAAGAGTTCAACAACCTCAAGATAACAATTCCCATCAACAGACTTATGGCTACATGAGAAGAAAATCGTTTTGCAACCTGATAAGAGAATCATTTTGCATCTACTGAAGGTTCGCACAAGCCACTCAACTGACCCGGTGAAGCATTTCCACAAACACATAGTAGGCATTTCAACTAGATGAATGATATCAAGTTTATAACAGTTAAGCTGCTCATTGGTGATGAAATACTCAAATAAAAGAGTACCTTCAGGATCAAAGAATTCAACCAAACAATCTCCATATGTAGCCTTAATGCAGAGTTGTCCTACCACAAGAAGCAATAAGGAAAAATATAAAACATTCATAGGGACTTGATTGGCATAACCGGAGCAAGGATCATCTTGCAGCTCAATTAACCAAAGGCAACATTTAATCAAACACTTAAAGGGCACTGCACTGTAATAGCTGCTTGGTAGAAAGTGAAACTTACATTTGGAACAACTAATGTAAAGTGGCGGTGTTCTAGGATAAGATTGTTGTCTCCATTTTTCCACAATATTCCACCAACTCTGAGAAGTTTGAAATTCTGTTGTCCCTAAAATCGAAGCAAACTCTGCCATTCGCTCTCCTCCTGGATCGAAGAGCACAATGTTAACATCTCGTTTGGCACAATCCACCTTAGTGAGCGCAAACCTGTGTTGGTCTAGATTCGAATCGTCGCCGCTAGTGGAATCAACAACATTGTGAAACTTGCTAGAGCGATCCTCTTCTCTAAAAGTGCCGTCTAAGTTAAATTGATCATTAGCGTCAAATTTCATCTCATATTCATCGACGCTTGACGAGCCTTCCAACCAATTTCGCTGCGTCACCGTCAAGCAAATTGATGGAAGATAATGTGTTGCGTCTTCATCCTTGAGCTTGGGCACATCCATCATAGTGTCGCTAACGTCAGCTCCGACGACCAAAACGAAATAGGGCGGCATCGCATGCTCCTCCTCAACAATTTCACGAGCGTCACCATGAGAAACAATCGAGAAATCCTCTATTTCAACGGCAACAAGCGCTTCCACAAATGTCGAACTGTCTGCTTCGACATCCNTCAAAAAATATGTATTATATGAGATATTTTTAAATATATAATTATAATTTTTATTCATAAAAATGAATAAATAATATTAACATAGTTTACATAATTATAATTATCATATTCATTGTAATTTTTATAAATAATGTTAACATAGTTTACATAATTATAATTTTTATTCATAAAAATGAATAAATAATATGATCTTTTTTTCATAATAAATACATTCAAATATCATATTCATTCATATGATAATTATCATTCACTTTTTATTTTATAATTCGACTTTTAAATTATACTTTAAATAAAGGCTTAAGTGCACTTTTGGTCTCATAACTTTGACAAAAGTTTCAATTTGGTCCCATAACTTTTTTTGTTGCAATTTTGGTCTCATAACCTCTCAAAAGGTACCACCGTTAGTCTCATGCTCAATTTCATCCATGTTTAGCCGTTAAATATGACGTGACACAGTGAGTTGGATCATGATGTGGCAAATAGGATAAGGTGGACTTAAGAAGGACCTGTATGCAACATATTATAATATTTCAATATCAGAAACACAAAAAAAACTAAGAGAAGTGCACTACTTGAATTAATCCTACTACTTGAATTCCTTAATTTTGCATATAGCGGTGAGTAGGGTCGAGTCCAACGGGGAAGAATGACTGAAATTCAAGTTTAAAAATAACAATAACACTTAAAAGGAAGAGAGTTGTGAATTATGATTCTAAAAAGTGAAAAACTAAAGTAAAGAGAAGTAAATTGGTTTAAGGAAATTCAATTGACAATTAAAACAACAAAATAGGTTTGGAAAATTCAACAATAAAAACATCTAGCCGGGTTGCATATTGAAGTGGAGTTTCTCATGTTAATCATTGACAAAACATCTTATAACCTTGAGTTTGCTTAGCTTGATAGAAAATCAGATTCCATCAATATCTCACAAAAACCAGAAGTTGGAACCGACCTACCTTCATTTATCTCAAACTCTTAAGTAACAGACTCTCAAGTTCAAGAATAATTAAAGCAAGAGATAAACTAAGCCTAATTTAACTAGGTCTCAGTGGTGGTAGCTAAACTAGAGATTCCTTCTCATACTTTTGAAAATAGAAATGAAGCTATTCTACTAACAAAGCATGTGTCACTTTTCTAAACATCAAACAAAGATTTGAGCCTAGATGACAAGATTGATCAAGAATGAAATACAATTAGGGGCCCTCTAATATCATCCATCCAAGACAATCATAAAATTAAATCAGAGAGAGAATCAAAACTCAAAAGAAAATAAGATTGCATTAAGATCAAAGTATAGTCTCAAAACATGATATTCTCCAAATCTCTATACAAACAAGCTAGATTAGAGGTCTAGCCTCTAATCTTCATAACTAAAACGAAATCAAAGCTAAGAGAAGGAAGAAAAGCTAGCAAATCTGAGCAGAGAGTGAACAAATGGTGGATTGAGTCCTTCAAAACGAGCTCCCTGCTTCAGCTTCCCTGGAATGCGTCTTTCTGCCTCCATTATGCGTTCTCCCTTTCTCAATTCATCCTCCCTTTAAATATGCTTCCCCTTTCCAAAATAAAACCCTTGGCACATGGTTGGCACATGACCATCACTAAATGAGTCTGAGAATTCTTCTAAATAGAAGGCTGAGGTGGCAGCAATAGATTGGTCCCTAAAAGAAAAGAAAAATCAGCTTAAGAAGTTACTGCAGTGAAAAGGGAATTAGTCCTATGCCCATAGGACTGAAATTAGGCAAATGAAAAGGGAAATTAGTCCTATGCCCATAGGACTTAAAATTAGGCAAAATTAGAGAAAGAAGAGGCAGCCAACAAAACTATAATTAAAAAGGCGATAAAGTGGATTTAGTGACTGATAAAATGGAACAATTTGGTCTGAAAATAAGCATAATAGAGCTGCTAACACTTGGCGAGGGATTCCATAGAAGATTCCAATCGATCGAGACGAGAGACCCATGCCGCATCCTGTCGTTCCCAAAGTTCTCTAAGTTGTTGTAATCGACAAGAGACATCCACAATCCTTGCATTATCAACCATGATGGGGGAACTCTCAATGAAAACACCAAATTGTTATGTGTAAAATAACAATGAAGGAAAAAGTCACTGTAAGTATTATCAAATATCAAAAAGAAGAGTCAATGACTCAGTACATAGAGATGAAATAGAGAAGAAGGAAAATAACACTCAAAAAGGGGAATAGAGAATAGAAGACAGAAGGGAGAAGCCACAGAGGAGAAGGTTCATACATCATTCACACTTTACTCTAAACTAATGTCTACTATTTATCTCTAATTTCCAATACTTTCCATGTGTGCCCTTGTGCTTTCGGACTTTAGCCACCTGTCAATTTTGAATACAAAACTTACCGATTTGAGCTTGGGCCTCAAATCCTCGATCATAACATACGAATAGGTACTTACGTGTAGGATTTATATTCAAAATATGGCGAAAGAGATGCCACGTTATGGTGGTGATGAAGCATGAGGGAGACACGTGTAGTGATTGGAGAAAGAATAAAGAGGGATATATATATATATAAGAGATAAGAGATAAGAGATATGGGGCATGGGCATGCAGTGGATAATTAACTAAGAGCTAGCTAGGTAAGGAGGTTTATAATTATAATATAATGGAGGCAGGTAATAAGGAGAAAGAGGAGAGGAGGATGAGTAAGAATGAGAATGAGAATGAGAAAATTAAGGATAGTAGTGATGATATTAGGAATTCTTCGAAGAAGTCATCAGAAGAAATAGGTGGAGTTGCTAAAAGGATTATCGCTGATTCAATCATTTCGGGTGGTGGTGGTGCTCAAAGTGACAACCAAACAATAGCTTCTGCTCCCGACCATGTCTTGGCCTTCTCCCGCACTGTTCATAATGTTGACTCCTCTCTTCAATAATCTCTCTATCATTCTTAATTTTCATCTGCATCCATTCCAATTTCATATCTTAATTCTCCCTCTCACCTCCCATGTACTTTAATTCCCATATATATGTTTCGCTAAACACCGGATCACCTCAATCTGTAAACAATATAATAAGCTTTTTTTTTTGGAACTATGCCACTTCATCTATAATCATATCTAGATTTGGGCGTCGACCAGTTTTACATATTCCACTGATCAAGGCCTTGCAAGTATACATTTACTTGTGTACCAAAAAAATAGTATAGAATCACTCGAGAAAGACTTAAGTAAGGTTCTTTATATCTTTGCTATAAGATTTTGCTATAAGATTTTTCATTAAGTAAGGTTCTTTATATCTTTGCTATAAGATTTTTCAATAAGCATTTGACACGTGGCAAAAATTTGATGCATGATCCATCATAGTAGAGAGAAAACATTAAACACACCTTTTTTTTGTTGCCAGATTAAACACACCTTTTTGCATGACCAATCATGGAAGAGAGAGAATATAAATTAAACTTTTGATTGGAGGAACCTTATAGCAAAGATATAAGGAACCTTACCTAAGTTTTTTTCATTCACTTATAGGTTTGCCTCCATTCACTCATTTTTTATTATTATTAAATTTTAACTTTAATTTTAGCATTTTAAATATAAAATTTTAACTTTAATTTTAGCATTTTAAATATAAAATAACATGGTTTGACGTATGGAATTAGCTAAGCATTTTATTGGAACAAATATAAAATTTGAATGGATGGTTTTATGTCTATTACCAATTTTTCCTCCCGAATTGAGATCGATTATTCAAATAGATAGGAGTAAACTAATGAGCTCGGATATTAATGAACTCTATTGAAAAGTTATCTATCGGAACAATACTCTTATCGATCTATTAACAACAAGTAGATCGACGCCACGGGAATTAGTAATGTGTCAGGAGAAATTGGTACAAGAAGCCGTACACTTCTTGATAATGGAATCCGCAGACAACTGATGAGAGACGGTCATAATAGTCAATCATCCACTTTGGTATCTTATTGAACAAAAATGGTGATATTGTTTCTCCATTTAGGACTCAGACTAATTCTTAGCTGTTTTATATGCATTAATTACTGAATTTTGCTTGTTGAATTTATTTTGATTATGTGTTGTTGTGTTGTTGAACTGGAGTTGATTATTTATTAAAATTTGTTATTCGAAGTCTATTTTAGCATTTTAAATATATAGATAATAATATATTAAAAATCCTATATTTAGATGGGCTTTTTGTTTTTCAATATAAAAGTACTTTATATATTAAAAACAAGGATTGTAATTATATATTAAATAGTGTGTTCAGATATTCTTTTAAGGTCAAAGCCCACTTTTGGTCCCATAACTTTTCTCAAGTCTTAATTTGGTCCCATAATTTTTTTTTTGCACTTTTGGTCCCATATCTTTTGGCCAGGTTGCAAAATTAGTCTTATATCTTTGCAAAAGTTTACCACCAGTCTCACTTAATCCAAGAATATATGAGACTAATTCTGCACTTGACTTAAAGATATGAGACCGATTCTGCAACTTAACTATAAGATATAAGACCAATTCTGCAACATGATCCAAAGATATGGGAGCAAAAGTGTAACACGAGACCAAATCTGCAACTTGATTATAAGATATAGGACTAATTCTGCAACATGACCCAAAGATATGGGACCAAAAGTGTAATACGGGACCAAATCTGCAACTTGAACAAAAGATATGAGATCAAAAATGCACTTTAACCTTCTTTTAATTTATAAAAACAAAGTCAAACCTAATGAAAACAAAGGTAAAATAGAGCTTCTCTTCAAACTTCAATTTTAAGGTTTCAAATTTAACATTTTCGGAAGTTGATCTTTTGTAAAAATCTTAATCCAAGATGCCCAAGTTGTAAGTCATTAGTCACTACATATTTAACCAACTTAAGGTTACTCAGGTATCAGACGACGGAGACCAAAAAGCAAAAGAGAACAAAAAATAAATAAAGGCTGCGAATTCGACCAACCTCATGTCGTCCCAATCAATCAACTTGATCTCTCTTGTTTGAGGCAGGTACATGCATCAAGTGTTGAGATAGATCGAGAAGGACAAGTTAATATTTTAAAAAGGCCAAAGTCCTATTTTGGTCCTTCAGTTATGCTCAAAGTTCTAAATTGGTCCCCCAGTTATTTTTTGTTTCATATTGGTCCCCCAGTTATGCAAAATTTGACAAAGTTGGTCCCTCTAACAGTTTCCATCCATTTTTCCAATAAAAAAAAAATAAAATTGATTTTTAACTCCTAAAAATTTAAATTTTTTGCATTAAGGACCTTTTTCTGTATAATAGAACCAAAATGTAATAAAAAAGAAAGGCCAAAGTCCTATTTTGGTCCCCCAGTTATGCTCCTTGTTCCAAATAGGTCCCCCAGTTATTTTTTTGTTCCATATTGGTCCCCCAGTTATGCAAAACTTGAAAAAGTTGGTCCCTCTAACGTTTTCCATCCATTTTTTTGTTAAAAAAAGAAGAAAAATAAACTTTCATCCCCAAAAGTTTTATTTTCTTATATTAAGGTCCTTTTCTTTTAATAATAGGATCAAAACGTAAGAAAAGAAAGTAAATTAAGATTTGGCCAAAGTCCTATTTTGGTCCCCCAGTTATGCTCCTTGTTCCAAATAGGTCCCCCAGTTATTTTTTGTACAATATTGGTCCCCCAGTTATGCAAAACTTGAAAAAGTTGGTCCCTCTAACGTTTTCCATCCATTTTTCCGTTAAAAAAAGAGGAAAAATAAACTTTCATCCCCAAAAGTTTTATTTTCTTATATTAAGGTCCTTTTCTTTTTATACTAGGATCAAAACATAAGAAAATGAAGTAAATTAAGATTTTAAGTGAATTTACCCAAAAACACAAAATAAATCTCTCTCTCTCTCATTCTCTCTCTCTCTGATTCTCTCTCTCTCTCTCTCTCTCTCTCTTCATTTCCCATGTTCAATCAATGGACGTTCTTCATTCTTTCTTCCTTCTTCTCATCTTCCTAAATCTTTTGACAGTAGCAAATTCCCTTCAATCCCTTCGTCGCTCTCAGTTCATCATCGACGACGGCAATGACAACACCTTAGTTTCCCCTTCCGCTACCTTCGAACTCGGCTTCTTCACTCCTGGCAACAATTTTGGCAACCGCTACCTCAGTATTTGGTACAAAAACATCCCTGACAAGACCGTCGTTTGGGTCGCCAACCGCGAAAACCCCATCAATGTTTCTTCCTCCTCCACCGCCACCGCTGCCGTCTTAACCATGAACTCCTCCGGCAACCTCGTCCTTACTCAGAACAATACTCTTCTCTGGTAAACAAATTTCACCTCACAAGCACAAAATCCCGTTTCCCAGCTCTTAGATTCCGAGAATCTCGTTCTGATTGACGAGAAACAAGCAAACCCAGAAGCTTCGATTATCCTTCCTATCATTTATTCGCGAACACGATTCCATCTTCACCATTCTAGCGAGAATCAAGCTCGTTTCCGAGAGTGCCATAGGTGGAGGAGTTTGGACATGATTCCGGCGATCTCGAAGGCCAAAATGCCGATGATCCTTCTAGATTTGAAGGAGGTGGTTTTCTTTAGGAGCAGCAATTTGGGGTTTAATTTCGGTGTGTGTGTGTGTGTGTGAGAGAGAGAGAGAGAGAGAGAGAGAGAGAGAGAGAGAGAGAGAGAGATTTATTTTGTGTTTTTGGGTAAATTCACTTAAAATTTTAATTTACTTCATTTTCTTATGTTTTGATCCTATTATAAAAAGAAAAGGACCTTAATATAAGAAAATAAAACTTTTGGGGATGAAAGTTTATTTTTCCTCTTTTTTTAACGGCAAAATGGATGGAAAACGTTAGAGGGACCAACTTTTTCAAGTTTTGCATAACTGGGGGACCAAAATAGGACTTTGGCCTTAAGATTTTAAGTGAATTTACCTAAATTTAAATTTTTAACTCCTAAAGATTTTAAGTCATTTTTGTGAAAACCCCTTAGATATTTATTCTTTCTTACATTTTAGTTCTATTATAGGGAAAAGGTCCTTAATGCAAAAAAATTTAAACTTTTAGGAGTTAAAAATTAATTTTGTCTTTTTTTCTAACAGAAAAATGGATGAAAAATGTTAGAGGGACCAACTTTGTCAAATTTTGCATAACTGGGGGACCAATATGGAACGAAAAATAACTGGGAGACTAATTTGGAACACTGAGCATAACTGGAGGACCAAAATAGGACTTTGGCCTTTTAAAAATGTTATAGACTTTTCATTAGCGATGCCTGAGTTTCAATATTTTTGAAATACCTAATTCAATTTGGTCTCTACTTTATTGCAAATTAAAGTTAGTTGCATTTTTCTATATATAATAAAGGCCAAAGTCCTATTTTGGTCCCTCAGTTATGCTCAATGTTCCAAATTGGTCCCCCAGTTATTTTTCGTTCCATATTGGTCCCCCTGTTATGCAAAACTTGACAAAGTTGGTCCCTCTAACAGATTCCATCCATTTTTCCGTTAAAAAAAAAGACAAAATTGATTTTTTAACTCCTAAAAGTTTAAATTTTTTGCATCAAGGACCTTTTTCTTTATAATAGAACTAAAATGTAAGAAAAAACAAATAACTTAGGATTTTAGTTTATTTTACACCAAAATATAATCTCCATCTCTCTCTGCATGCAAAATCCCACTACACCTCCGTAATCTTGCCGGAATTGTCGCCGCCTCTTCCTCTGCCACCACCGCCGTTCTTCATAGGGAAGAATTTATATAAAGAAAAGAAAATTGAAATTGAAGTCTGGTAATTGAGTCGCAAAGGAAGTAAGTATCCATGACCATAATCAATTAATCAACAAATCAATCAATGAATTACAGTGTTGAATTGAAGATAAATGATGTCAATCATCAAAGCCATATGGATTCCATAGCAGAAGCGAGAGCAAGAAGAGATTAGGTATCAAAACTGGGATGAGAGGGTTAACATTTCTCACAAGGCGTTTCTTGGCAAGCCCCTCCCTCGCATACTCCCTCCTCTCTTGGTCTCCCCACCGTGCTTCCTCCACTCCCTTCGCCAGAATCGTCGGCGGCAGCTGCTGATATGGGCACTTGCACCGCCACGAGGTTCGAGGAGGCCCTAATCGGAAAAGCCGCCGGAGAAAAAGCGAGAGCGTCCATCTGGTAAGAACGTAGGGTTTGGAGCACAGAATGGATTCTTTGTGGAGATCTCAGATCTGCCTATTGTAACTACATTGAAGACACTAGAACGCGTACCTCTGTCATTTCAGCATTCTCGAAACCTTCTCTCTGATTCTTCGCCGCCGAATCGGACGCCGAAGACGACTGGAGCTGGTTGTCGGTGTTGTCTTCGACAGAGGACGACGAGGAGGCTGCCTTCGCGACGAAGAACGGTGGTGGTGGCAGAGGAAGAGGTGGCGACAATTCCGGCAAGATTACAGAGATGAAGTGTGATTTTGCACGGAGAGAGAGATGAAGATTATTTTTTGGTGTAAAATAAACTAAAAGCCCAAGTTATTTATTTTTTCTTACATTTTAGTTCCATTATAGAGAAAAAGGTCCTTGATGCAAAAAATTTAAACTTTTAGGAGTTAAAAATTAATTTTGTCTTTATTTTTAACGAAAAAATGGATAGAATCTGTTAGAGGGACCAACTTTGCCAAGTTTTGCATAAGTGGGGGACCAATATGGAACGAAAAATAACTGAGGGACCAATTTAGAACACTGAGCATAAATGGAGGACCAAAATAGAACTTTAAATCGAGAGGGAATCATAATAATCATAGTACACACAACACAATTATCATTCAACCCGGCAATCCCCATGTGCTTCCCGAATCGCATATCAAAAAATCTGTCCGATTCACCCTCACAAACACCACAGATAACATAAATAATAACGATACTTTATACACGATAATAAAAATTAATTAAGGGCAATGCTGCTAAGCTAATGATTGTTTTAACAATCCAATTTTTCTCTCTTTCTCTCTCTTTATCTCATTTCTTTTTAAAAAAATAAAAGCAAAAAAAGTACAATCTAACTCCATACAGGACCCATCGGACGGTGGCAAAGAGGGAATGTTAAAACAGCCGAACTTTTTATATCAAATTCCTTCGTATTATTCCCTCACCGGCGCCACTGTCACAAGTCTTTCTTTCTTCTTCTTTTCATTTCGCTGGTAATTTGGTATACTTAATTATATCAACAGCAACAAATCATTAGGCACCAAAATATCCCACATCTTGAGAAGCATAATCCAATCCTTCAGGATCTTATGTCACGTGCGTCTTTGATCAGCTCAAGGACCAAGTCCAATAAACATTACATATATATAACTCGTTATAATAAGCCATTAATTCCACAACAAGATATCATTGTTTTAAACTTTAACAAACATTTCATCCAATATACAAGAAACAAGACATTAACTAATTATATTCAATAATGAGAGTAGTTAGAATTTGTACGTACTATAATATTTATTGTAGGTTCGTTGCAATGTCTAGTTATACTTAATTAGCTTGTTACATATATATATATAAATAAATAGTCACCAATATATATAAAAATATTTTCAAAATGAATACTGATTAGGTTCATAAACGTTGAAGTTAATTGCTTCGATAGATGCTGAAACATAGTTGTTTAATTTAATTGATGAATTAAAATACTCTTTCGGGATATCAAATGCTACGAACTTCGTAGACAAATAACGAAAAAGGCAAAAGAATAAATTAGCGTTGATCGCGTTTAAACTATAATTTGTTGGATGGAGTACAAAACATTTAAATAAACGTCAATCATTTTTTGCTTAAATAGTAAAAAGATTTAAAGCATTGCGTTCAAAGAAGGCAAATAAGTAACGAAATAACAATAAAGTCCCTTCATATAGATTTAGGTCAAATGTTCAAATTAGTTTTAAATGTATACTCTTAAGTTTATTTTAGCCCTAAATATTTCAAAATATATCAAATTTGTCATGAATGTTGTCGTTCAATTTCATTTTGGTCCCAAACTACTGAATATGGTCATGTATGATACGAGTCCCACATCGGGTAGTTAGCTAAGAGTAAAGCACTATATAAGGCCTTGGGCTCTCCAACTTTAACAGCTAGCTTTTGAGGTGTGGTTCTTCCAAGGGCTTATATTCGTATCAATTAGTACTTTCATTGAGAGCCGACCGACACGGAGGGGGCGACCTATAGGCTGGATTAAGGTACGTGCGATGCGCCGTGCCGAATACTGGTTGTATGGAGCTGCCAAAAGTGAAAAGGGCTATCAATGGACCAGTGTCGATAGTGTGGGCCGTCATGGACGTCGGCTTTCGAAGGGGTATGTAATGATACGAGTCCCACATCGGGTAGTTAGCTAGCTTTTGAGGTGTGGTATTGATACGGATTAAAGTATCAAAAGAGTAATAAAAGAAAGAAAATAACAAATGGAAGAGATAGAGATGATTAATGCATATCAAGTTCCCTATAAAAGAAGAAAGGGAAGCATACAATTGATGCCTGTTAGAGCCAGGGAGCTCCAAGGTTCAAAACCGTCCTACAATATTCTCATATCCCCTATAATTGCTGAAATAGTCCCTATATAATACATGGCGTAACAAATTCCTAACTAACCCATGTGTGTTACACATCTCTAGGTCATGCATGCTAATATCTCTAAGCCCACTTGGTTTCTTGCTCACTGTTTCGACACTGCTTGCTTTCCCATGTGATCCTTCACTTAAGCCTTCATTTGAATTGGGCTTTTGGTCCCCATTAATTCTTGGTAACAGTACATGAACCTCAGAACTTGCTTTCATTATTAGGCCCAATTCTTGATTCATATCAATGTACTCATTGAATGTGACAAGTCAATAGTCACGCATGTGTTATTTTGCCAAGTATTTTTTCTACTTAGTTAAGGTCATAAGTAAATAAAGTTAAATTAAGTTTCGAAAGTGGACCATTATTTTCACGATCAAACAAGTAAAATTGATCACATCTCTCTCGTTTCACGATCAAACAAATCTCTCTCGTTTCAATTTGCAATATATATAGTTTCCAGCTGGCCCATAGAGCAATCCCACCGTCCAATTCCCAACAGCTGTCGTCTAAGCCTGAAATCAGTCTATGGTTAAGTCCAGCACACAAGACACTCTAAAGGGAGGTTAAGTCCCATATCAAGCCTCCGACATCCAAGTAATTAGTATTTTGGGTAAAGTAATTAATATAATAATGGTAAGTGTAGTAATAAGTGTGTTAGTTATGTGGTGAGGTCTCATATTTATAAAATATCAGACGATCACTTTTCGTAGAATTGTTATGTAGGTGATCTCTAGCTTATCCTATAAATCAGTGTTGTCAGAAGCGGATCGGATCGGATAGTCCGACTGGTCTGACCGCCAACCGAATGTGAAAGCGAGTGGGTTCGACAAAAAAAAAACTGTCGGTTGGACCGGATTGAACCGGTTTTAACCGGACAAAACCGACGAACCAGGATCGAACTGCTGGACCGAACCGGCGGTCCAACTATTTTTTTTTTTTCTTATGCTCTCCATTTTCTTATTTGGTCCTCTTCCTTTATTTTGTGTTGAACTTGAAATTTGAGGGTCGAAATGTTAAATTTAATTAACTATTATGAATTTATGACTTAGATCTTGTTTAAGATACATTAAGTCCATTCACTTGCTTGAAAAAATACATTTAATCTATAATCTTTAGTAGTGGAGAGAAAAATTATATTATTTAGATGAAAAAATGTATTTAGTAATAAATTATATGCATCTCTTAAACCACAAACAAAAAATATATAATATTTATATTTAATATTAAAAATAATTATTTATTGAGTTATCCAGTCCAACCGATGGTTCAACTGATTAAACCAATCAGACCGTGAACCGAATGCTTATTTGAATCTCTATCCGGTTCAGTTAACAACACTGCTATAAAGATATAGTATGTGCACACTATTAATTTACTTTAACGATCGTTGATAGATTAAAAATAAATCAATCGGAGGTATAGTAGAATTTTAGGAGCGGGATGCCGAGTGCTATAAAGATTGCTCGGAGGCCTATTCCTTAGTCATTGGACTTTGGGCCAGTTCGGTGTCTAGTTCGTACCATATCATATTTACTTAGTCTCATTAATTTATATACTATTTGAAAAAATCGTAGAAAGTAAACAAAAATCTCAAAAAGGCTATTGAATTATCCTCACCATCCATGGTTGTTTTATTGCTGGCAATGGCAAGAGTTACTGCATGCTAGGCAGGGAATGCAGCAGATACGTACCGAAGCATAGGTACGTATAGTAGCTTTCATAGTTAGATGAGTCATGAGGGTATCGCTTTCAGATCGAGCGGTTTTGATGATTGATGCCATGTGATATATGTAAATGTGTATACTGTACGTACGTGTTTATATATATATATATATATATACATATGAGATTACGATTCACTAAAGGTGTAACCTTTTTGCGAGATTTGTGAAATTAAAAAAAAATGAATTGATAGATAAAAATGATCGAATTACATAAAATTGATTCTGTATTTTATATATATTATAAATTTCAGAAAATCCAAATCCGTGTATATATGCACTTGATGCGCTGTGAGTGTGACTGAGACTGAACTATATATGAAGCCTCTCTAGTCTCTTTACAAGTACAAGCAATAAGCGGACAATGCAGCTTTAATGCTTTATCATATTCTCAAACCCGTGAACATATATATCCTAAATACAAACAAGCAGAGTTCTCTCATACTTTTGAAAAATTTAGACCTAGGCTACACCCCCATAAACTTATATATATATATATATATATGATCATATATATGTATGTATATGCCCAATTATATGAATGGTCCCAGCTCTAATCACTTATAGCTTCTCCACCACCACCACCTTTTCATCACGTGCACAAAGACACAGAACAGTGTGTGTTAACTTAATTATTGATCAGATCAGATCAGAAGACACACATGCATAACGATTAATCGCGGTCGTTGGTTTTTCTCAAGTATGCATATAATTAAGTTTTTTTTATCAAGTTTTGTCTTTTGAAGACCAAACCAAACACACCAAAACTGTGTCTCAGTGGTTTATTTTCTTTCTGGAGCCTCTACATCGATCTTAGAATGAAAACCAATTTACTTTCATGAGATGGGCTCATTGATTCATTGGATATATATATGAAAAGGGGCTATATATATATATTGTTATTTTGTTATATATGATCATAAAATAAACTGAAATTTTATGACGTGGATTTGTTTTGAAACTATTATTAATTAAAATATTTAGTTATAATGTTCAGAATGAATTTCACCATAGAATTAAGTCAATTAACTACTTTTTTTTGCACCAAAAAAAAAATAACAAAAGGCTGAAATCATAGCTTACCAAGAAAAAAAAAAAGGCCTCATATCATTCATAATTTCATACATTTGGAAAAAAAAATTACCCCAAAGCTAAGGGCACACCGCACACCTACTTGGCGTTAGGGTGGGCATCGACCTCTAAGGGGAGGGTGTGGACCACCCACCTCTCCTCCAATTCCAGCTAAAAAAAAAATCTCACATCTTGAATGCACGCTATTAATGCAATATGTACTGTAATTTAATTACTGTGTAATTTGAAGTCATACAATTTATTTTTTGAACTTTGATAAAATCTATTTACTAACTAACAGTTCAATTTTATACGACGACCTTTGATGGCGGAAATAATTAGTTGGGTAAATGCACCTAACTAATTTGTGATCAATATATAGGATGATAGGACGTGTTAATAAAGGTGCGTGCTCTATATATATATAGCTTGACGCCTCCACTCCCCCAGCTATGTAATATTTTAGAACTGCCACATCATCGTTAGGAATTGAAATCACAACATGAAGTCCTGAATAAAGCATATGAAAGCAGCAAATCTCAAACTTCTTGCCATCACTTTATGTATGCATGTACGTATTTAGATTCTTGATGTTACTAACGTCCAATTATATAACCTGAGCTCCTAATTATCACCAAAATGGCAAAATCGTTATTATATTCCTAAATAAAAAATGCTATCGATCATATGATGACTACTTAGATTTTGATTCTTCAATCTCTGATATATTTTGTTCAGGCCGACAACAACTCGTCCGATGATGTCGCAGTGACGATCAATTGAAAAGGCCTTGTTAAATTAATTACATATTATATTCTCCAACAATTATAAAGTAAAAATAGAAAGCTAAATAGTGCTATATATCTTCACCATATATATATATGTAATCAGGTTTCTTCTCCATATATATTTATATATATATATATATAAATATATATAATCTTATAAAGAGAAATAGTATATGTAAATCTTTAAAATTTGAAAATAATATACGATTAAAAAGAGAAACAAAATCTATTAATGTTTCAACTCATCACAAACCTCTCGATTTAAAGAATTTTGAAAAAATAAGTATTTGAGTGGTTTAGAATGGTTTACAAACTATCCTAACCCACCCCACCTCACTAATTAATTGAATTCACAATGAATGATTTAGAACTCTAAACCATCTTACATGCACCACACCACTTTCAAACCATCCTCCAAATTGAGTTCTTTAATTTTTGAACTGCTGTTTTTTACTAGTATTTCTTCGCATGTTTTTTTTTTCATTTACTTCTGTTTCATGTGATCCAACAGAAAAAAAAAAAGTTTTAAACTTAAGATTAGAGTAAACTCCCAAATTGGTCCCTGGATTATTGGGTCGCTGACATATTGGTCCCTGATTTATGGAAATTGACAAATAGGTCCCCGAATTTTACTAACGTTAGTCAAATTGGTCCCCGAAGCCGTTAACTGCTGACGTGGCACGTTAAGTGCCACGTCAGCAGTTGGAAAAAATGAAAAAAAAATAGCCAACTGTGTGTGCCACATCAGCATTAATAATAAAAAAAAATATTCATTCAAAATTCAAATAGGTCCCTGAGTTATATTTTTATCTCATTATTCTCAATTTCCCCTCTTTTTCATCATCTTCATTCATTTTAGTCCCAAATCCTCAAAATAAAATTGTAAAATGTCCCAAA
>QANZ01036702.1:38346-55745 GCA_003254925.1 Chamaecrista fasciculata | reverse complement strand
AAGGACTAAATTGAAATGTTTGGAAGAATTTTGGGACACTTTACAATTTTAGGATTTTAGGGTTTTAGGGTTTATGATTTTAGGGTTTAGGGTTTAGGATTTTAGGTTTTGGGGTTTTGGGGTTTAGGGTTTAGGGTTTGGGGTTTTACAATTTAGGGTTTAAGGTTTTAGGATTTGGGGTTTGGGATTTTAGGGTTTGGGGTTTGGGATTTTAGGGTTTAGGGTTTTAGAGTTTGGGCTTGGGATTTGGGGTTCTAGGGTTTGAGGTTTTAGAGTTGAAGGACTAAATTGAAATGTTTAGAAGAATTTTGGGACACTTTACAATTTTAGGATTTTAGGGTTTATGGTTTAGGTTTTAGGGTTTGGGGTTTAGGATTTTAGGGTTTTAGCGTTTAGGGTTTGGGGTTTAGGGTTTAGGGTTTTTAATATTTTTAAGGACTAAACTGGAATATTTGGAAGAGTTTTGGGACATTTTACAATTTTATTTTGAGGATTTGGGACTAAAATGAATGAAGATGATGAAAAAGAGGGAAAATTGAGAATAATGAGATAAAAATATAACTCAGGGACCTATTTGAATTTTGAATGAAATATTTTTTTATTATTAATGCTGATGTGACACGCACAGTTGGCTATTTTTTTCCAGTTTTCCAACTGCTGACGTGGCACGTTAAGTGCCACGTCAGCAGTTAACTGCTTCGGAGACCAATTTGACTAACGTTAGTAAAATTCGGGGACCTATTTGTCAATTTCCATAAATCAGGGATCAATCTGTCAGCGACTCAATAATCCAGGGACCAATTTGGGAGTTTACTCCTTAAGATTAATAAGTACGGATTATATATATAGGATTCTTGGTGATATTAAAAACAACAATCTGTGAGAGTTTTTCGATATAGAGGATTTCCTTGACTTTTCCTTCTATTTTTTCCCTCTACGACGTAAGCACAGAACAACCCAAAACTGGCAAAACAGGAGCATATAAACGCCCACAGAACTGAAAACCGACAGAGAAAAAAATTGTAATAAGAAATACATAAACAAAATTTTAACAACATGATAAACATATACATTGTATATATATATATTAAAATTAAATAGCACAAACATAAACAAATATATTAGAATATTTAAACCAAGCTTAATTGGTCTAGTGGTTAGCTCACTAAATCGCTTAAGCAAGTGTCAATGTTCGATTCCTGCCTTGTGTATGCAGCAATCAATTGGCCAGCGGCAAACCCTTAAATAAAGCTAAGATCCGCAGAGGATTAGTCCTTAGCTCATGGGAATACCTTGGCCAAAAAAATGTATTAGAATATTTAATTTGAGTTTTAAAATAATATATTTCTTTTGTATAATAAGCAACGGACCGGAGTAGCTGTCATGTAGCAAAGGCGACGTTAGATTGCCTTGAAATGTGGTCCTGGTCGTGGCATCAGAAAAATGCAGGCCCTGAATTCATTACTTTATAATACCTGAATTATAGCTATATATATTTTTTTTTGGCCAAATGAATTAGTCTATATTTATTTGTAACATTAGTTTTATATTGTAGCGTCAGGGAGTCGGAAACTAGTAATAATTAACAGAGAGTTGCTCAATTTTATAACAAAATTATCTGCCACCACTGATCGATCAATATTTGCTGACTCATCATTTTCAGTTTATTATAGATCCAGAGACTTTTTCGATCTTAAAAAGTGATCGTGACTTGGCAAATTTCCGAGTTTTTTAAGCGTTTCCGTTTGTAATTGCTTATTGGTGGTAACAATGTCATCATCCTTGTGAATCACATTCCACCATAAGGGACATGATGAACGTTGATGGGATCCAGTGATATTGAATGCTTTATTTTTGGACCACTAATTTACAACTAACAAGGACGATTCTGGTTAAGACAACAGTGAAAAGGCAAAGGAAAAGAAAAAAATCAAGTGAATAGTATGCAGGATAAAAATACAAAGAGCGTTGTAATATCTTGGGTGTTCTTCACCCATCTACATCCTAACCTAGTAACCTTGGTTGGTGAATCACATAATCGAAACCCACATAACATATGATATGTATGGTGTAATTTAATTTGTGAGAAACGTATATTTGAATGAATATTCTAGAAATGTACACCTACCCAAAACAGTAATTAATAACTATGCTTGGACGGAGTTATTACTCCGACGAACGGAGAAGTTGATTTAATTTGGAAGAGTGCTTCATCGATCTCATCTCAATTCTCAAGTAAATAGATGAGTTCACAAGGGCGATCGCAATCCCTGGTCAAAATTACAAAAGAGAAACCAAAGATGGAAGAGAGAGAGAAGAGATATATACATAGATGAAGAAGAGAAGTGAGATAAATAAAATAGGAAGAGAGAGTGACTAATAATACAACTCGAGGCGTCTAGAACAGAGAGTGCAGAAAAACTTGCGCTTGATCTTGAAGCACATGGGCAAGAAACAGAGTCTCCACTGGATCTCAACGTCCAAAGCTTCAACTTTGCCGCCGCAGTAAGGGCAGCATCCTGGGGCTTGTTGCCTCCCGATTTCCTTCTCTTCATCGCTAAGGAAAGCGAACCACATTTTTCACCCACCGATCTCTGTGTTTTTGGGTTTTGGAATTTCGAAGGAATTTCAATTTAGGGCATTGGGGTCAATTGTGGGATGCTACTTTTTAATTTGTCAAAGCCTATTTATAGACAATTAAAGGGCGGACTTTCCTCTTTGCTTCTTTTCTTTTTGCTTGTATAGTAACACAATATTCCCTTTTAATTCCACCCACCATATACTCATACACTCTATTTACTCCACCCGTTTACTGTTCACTTTAATTTATTACTACTAAAATCAATTTTCAAACTTACACCCCTACCCATGTAATAAGGCCAAAATGTAATTTTAGTCCTTTATTTTTTGGGTAAGTTGTAATTTGGTCCTTTATCTTTTTTTTTTTGTATTTAATTTTGGTCCTCCAAGTTTTTAAAAAATTTCATTCCTTGGTCCCAAAGACTAAATGTGATCATATCTATCTCGTTTTAAGTTTGAATGCGACGAGTTACAAGCTACATATTGTTTCTAAAGAGTCATTTCTTTCTCCAATTGTGACCGTCAATAAACAAGGTCAAATTAGGCTTTGGAAGCGAGTCAATCGTTTCACAGTCAAACTGGTGAAGTTAGTCATATCTCTTATTTCAAATCTAATTGCGACGAGTTTGGAGTTAAAAGTTACTTTTTGGTTCCAAAACCACTTTCGGACTTAATTTGATCTCATTTGTTGAGGGTCCCAACTATGCAAAAAAAAAAAAAAAAAGATTCATCAAGAGTAACCTATAACTTCAAACTGGTCCCTATCAAACTTGAAATGAGATATATGACCAACTTTGACAGTTACACTGTGAAACGAACAACCAACTTTTTGAGCCCCATTTGACCTTATTTATTAAAGATCTCGATTGGATTAATGCACGACTCATTAAAAATAATATATAGCTCGAGAGTCGTTACATTTGAACTGGAAAATGAGAAAGATATGACTACATTCAGTCCTTAAGATTTATTTAAAAACTTTGAGGACTAAAATTGTAACAAAAAAAATAAAAACTAAATTACAACTTGGCAATGGATCCTCTGCCGTACCGCACAGTGTGCGGTGCGACAGGGACCAATGGGTGAGCGCCACATGGGCACGCCTGCACATGTGGTGCCATGTGTCACCCATCCATTGGTCTCTGCCGCACCGCACACCGTGTGGTACGACAGAGGATCCACGCCCTTACAACTTATCTCAAAGATAAGAGACTAAAATTACACTTTCACCTATGTAGTAAATATCAAGAGATGTTAAAAATATTTCACCTTATTACCATCCATATACCGAATAGTAGAGAAGATATTTCAAAACTAGTACGAATCAAAATCTACTTCTTCAAAATTGAACCTGCTAGTTCTCACCATAGCTAATAAAACTTGGGGTGATGTAAAAAAATGAATGTAAAATACTAATCACTACTCCACGCCATTCTCTTAAAAACTCCTAATCAAACTCTAAATATATGTGTGTAGCAACATAACACATCTGCTATTTTGGGTTCAAATAATTATACAGAACAGTATAAACCAAGTTCCTTTGGTGAAATTGAGAATGCATACAGTTTCCTAGTATATCCAAACAAGCACCTTTTTTAGCTGTTGGTCCATCCTGGCCTACTTCTATGTTGAACCTACTTCATTGTCCTCTAGTTTGCTATCAAGCAATTTGTTATGTTAACTTTCTATGTCTTTCGTATTCACACAACGCAAAATTTCCTTTTCCTGCACCAATATTATCCTATATTATATCGTTTATTTATTTTTTAAATAATAATGACCGAACACCATATATCGAACGAGTATTGAATATATTTATAAGCCACCTTATTACTAGGCTAGGCTAAGCCATTCAATTTGGACAACTTCATTAAATTAGCCTACGATATAAATATCTTATGATAATCTCCATATTATCAATTCATTTAGATTCTTTATAGTATGTGAAGGGTCGAGAGAAATAAATAATTAAAAAGAAAAAATATTAGTGCAACTCATACCTCTATCACTTTTTTTCTTTAACTATTCTTTTCTCTCTTAATAATATATTTATAGTGTACTACAAAAAAATCATGTCTCATTATCTATACTATATACCTCAAATTTTTAAAAATTGAACTGTAGTTGACTGTGATTTGTCATTTACTATATATAATTCGAAATAGCTATTTTAAACATATAAACATATGAAAATAAATTTATTCTTAGTGTTTAATTAATTAATTAATTATATTGAATTAATTTAAGATTTCTCAGAAAATACGGCCGGCCTCTTATAAAAGAAAGACACACAAGTATTAATTTCCTCTTTAAATTTTACATTTATTGTCAATTTTGTCCCCCAGTCTTTTTTCACGGGCAATTTTGTCCTCATTGTTTTACTTTTTGGTTAATTTTATCATTTGACTAACTTCTTTCAATAAACTAAAGACATATTACATCTTATTTTTTTCAATATAAGTTAGGATTTGAGTTTTTTTTTATCAATTTTACATTATATCATTAGTCATGCAGATTTTGTCGTTAATATTTGGCTAAAGTAAGAATTAAGGATAAAATTGACCAAAATCTAAAATATTTGGGACAAAATTAATAAAAAGAAAAGATTAATGAAAACAAAATTAACAATTAATATAAAATTTAAATATGAAATTAGTACTTTTTTCTAAAATAAAAACAACCAATTGGTCAATCCCGTCGTCTCAAGTTCTGAACTTCTGGCTCAGTATAACTAATTACAAACGCTCTTGTTGGTATGAAGGAGGCTTTTGTGTTAAAAAAAAAAAAACTAATTACAAACGCATGTGGATAATGATGAAAAAAATCACCATTATTTTTATATTTAATCATTTTACATGATAGTAACATAAATCCTAATATTTTCACAAAATGACGTTGTTTCACGAACGTCGTTCGTGATTTAAAGGATTTTTTTTTTGCCTGAAATTTGAAGGAATATTAAAAATGAAAAAAAAAAAAAGTGTTTGGTTTTTCTTTTTCTTCTAATTTTAATTACTTTATTTATTTATTTTCTGACGGTGTGAAAGTGAAACAAAGTGCGTGACAAGTATGCGGTAGACGAAATATAGTTGACTTTTACAAGAAAAAACAAATAGACTAAAACTTTATCCATATATACAGTATACCATAGCTGACAGAGAGTTTAGCGAGCAGTAAAGTATTTAAGTTTTAAAATATAAGAAATAAATTACAAAAACCGTAAAACTAATACAAAGTTATTAATAAAATATTTAACTTTATTTTATAATTACATTATCGTATAATACAGATACAGTAGAGAATTGAAGTACATGTATAATTAAGGAGAGAGTGAACTGAAAGCGTTATGGCTGCTTGGAAGGTGGCGCTGCCATGAAACTTCTCATGGTCATCATCCATGTTTATCACGTTTATATATAAGAATGAGGAAATAAAAAACTAATAGGGTAGTTAGGATTTTTCACTCATCCAAAATTGTTAATAGTACAAAAACAACACACGTTTATTTTAGAAAACTCAAGTGATCATAACTTCATAACTACTGTTTTAATAAATTAAATTAATGCTGTTTTGAAGTTTTGTCAGATTATATTTTATAAGCATTATTGTCTTAAAAATTATATTCGTAGTTGATACATGTAACTTAACTTTCTAATAAAGTTATATNAAAAAAAAAAAAGAATGATACAGATTTATTTTATATGAATGAAACAATACAATGAATATTGGCCTATAACCTATTGGAGGACTAACGATAACAGAATAACGTCCAATGGTGGACTGATTCAATACTCCAATGTATATAGCATCTCTTATCATTAATTTTTCTTTGAATTGGAACGTGTAGCATCAATTTTTAAATATATATATATAATATATAATATGTATGAATCATCCAAGTTTTAAAGGAAAATGATAAGGAGAGGTTGACTCCACAGACACTTAAATATGCTTCATCACGTCTTTCTTTCTTTTTTTTTTAAAAAAAAAACAAGAAAGAAAAGAAAATTAGCAATCCCTTTTTAAAAATATATTGTACATGTTTAATATTTATCATATATTATATTCCACACAAAATCTCTTTCTTTATCCTATCTGAAATTGTTTCTTTTTTTTTTTTTTATAAAGTCCTATCTGAAATTGTGAAATGTCACAGATGGAGCATACGCAATAGTACTAATCTTTTCAGACGAGTCTTACTTGAAGAAGGGGCTTTTCAGTTATCGAAAGATGTGCATGTCACCTAACAAGTTTTTTTTTTTCTACAAATAAAATCCTGTCGAACAAGTTCTCATACTCGAGCTCAAATATATATCCATATGAATATTTCCATGATATCTTTTTATATAATTAAAATGAATTAGATCAATCAATTAGTCATTTTCTTGTATTTGATATCTACAGCAGCCACAGAATTATTGAAAGTAAACTAACCTTGTGGAATTAATTGGCCAAAAAAAAAAAAACTAACCTTGTGAAAACTTACAAAACTCATCACTAATTGATTACGTACGGGATGTTATAGTGATCTTGAACGAGAAGATTTCGAATAATTTACCAATATCAGAAATGACTATAATACTATTATATACATAACAAATTAATAGCAAATATATAAAAAGGAGGTAAAGCCTTTTTAGATCATGAGAGGGTACATATTTTATCATATAGATCGATGAATTCAACAACTAATAAAGTCTTTGATTTTAAACTATATGATGGAGGTCATATATATAGGAGATTACTCGCCCTCAAGACACCTCATAATTATATATATAAATCCCCGGCCAACGACACAGGTTTTGGTCAACAACAAATTTTTGGATATTGCTATTACATAAAGAATATGTGACCGCACCCGTCGCTAGGTGGTAAAAAATACCATAAATAATACACTATAGTGGTGTAATCTGAGTCGATCTCTCGAGGAACTTTTGTGCAAATTTTAATTACAGACGATACCAAGTTATCGCTAATCGGGTGAAAGCAAAGGAAATTTGTTCTTTGAATGATTGTCTATGACCTAAAACAATAATTAAATAAAGCAATAATATTTTTGGGTTTTTGATTAAAAGACTTAATTGAAAGGCAATAATAATAAATTAATGATTAACCGAATTGAGAGAGTACCCGACAGAGCAATTGGATTAAGCAATCATCACTAATAAAGATAAACGGAGCATCTCACACAAATCATCATAAGGTAGTCACTAATAACTCAATGACCTAGGCTAATAATATTATCATGAAAATACCTCAAACAAGATAAATCATAACAAGTACTGAAAACCTTCATTAAATTGATGATAAAGAAGATCAAAAAACACAATCTTTATAACAAAGTACTGAAATCATAACAAGTACTGAATCTCTTTTCCTTCTTAAATCTGCTAAAACCTTGGAAAGTATCTTGGCTTTCCACTTGCTCCTTCAAATAAATCTTCTGATTATAGATTTCTTTTGGATAAAGTTCTGAGCAAAATTGAATCTTGGAAGGCTAAATCGTTGTCATCAATGGGGAAAGTCACCGTCATAAACTCAGTTTGTGCCGCCACTTTAGCATACTATATGCAATGCCTCCCTCTCCCCAAATCTATATGTCTCATAATTGACAAAGCCTTGAGGAATTTTCTTTGGGGGATGATTTGGTAACTCGTAAGATCCACCTTGTCAATTGGGATAGGATTTGTTCCCCTAAACATGATGGAGGTCTTGGTATTTTTAAGACCTTTGAAAGAAACAATGCCTTCCTTGCCAAGCTTTTATGGAGAATGCTTCACTCTGATAAACATGCTTTTTGGGCAAAAATCTGTGCCCTTAGAATGAGTCTTAGATCTTGTGCTTCCTCTGTTATTGGTAAGTGTCTCATCAAGGGGAGATCTATTGTAATTGATGGATCTCATAACATCATTTTTTCTGGTCATGAAACTTCCTTTTGGCATGACTCTTGGATTCATCTTGGTCCTATTTCTAAATCTGTTTATGGACCCCTTAATCTTTCTGATTATGATCTTAAAGTTGCAGATGTGCTTTCAAATGGATGTTGGCAGTGGGACAAAATTTCCTTTGATTTACCTGATAACATTAAGAACACCATCCTAACTGTCCCTAGAGCTCCGAATCCTCACAGTGTTGACAAAGTGGCTTGGAAATTTAATCAAAATGGAGTTTTTACTCTGAAGTATGCTTACATGTTAGCTTGCCACCCCAAATATGATTTTTCCATGAATTCTACTGAATCTTCTTTCAATTGGATTTTGCGGGTAAACTGTCAAGTTAGGAAAAAATTCTTCCTATGGAAAATTGTGAATAATGCCCTTCTGTGTGCTTCCTTGCTAGCTAGTAGAGGCTTACATATCTCTACGTCTTGCCCTCAATGTTGTACCCATTTGGAAACCCTCCAACACTGCTTTAAGGACTGTGAGATGGCTAAACTTTTCTGGGAAAATGCTAAGATTTTCTTTAATTTAATTCCCTCTGATGATTTCTTTATTTGGTTTAAGTTGAATGCTTCTTTTAAGTCTTCTTCCTTTGGAGGTTACTCACATGGCAGTTTTTTCACCTACTGTCTTTGGCAGTTATGGATTCATAGGTATTTAAAATTATTCCAAAATGAACCTTTTTGTTTCTTGTCTGTTATTAATGCAGCACACTGCCTTGCATTGGAATGGCACTCGGTTGCTGACTCTTCTGTTAACATTCACGAACAGTCTACTTTTTTGTTAATTGGGTACCACCTCCTGTTGGGTGGTACAAGATAAATTCTGATGGATCCTGTATGCAAGATTGCAGGGGTTTAGGGCCTATTGCTGCAGGAGGTTTGATTAGAAATGCTTATGGTTTTTGGTTCTCTGGTTACATCATTTTTTTGGGTTTTGGATGTAGTTTTCTTGCTGAACTTTGGGATATTTTGCTTGGTCTACAGCATGCTATTTCCTTGGGTTTATCTAAAGTTATAGTTGAATCTGATTGTAAACTTGTTGTTGACTTGCTGCTGTCCCAACAGTTTGACTCACATCATTTCTCTCCCATTCTTCTTGCTATTAGATCATGTCTCACCATGTTCCAAGAGTTCTCAATTCAACATGTCCTGCGTGAGGGCAACTCATGTGCTGATGCTATGGCAAAGTATGCTTTGGAAAAGAGATCACCTTTTGTTGTTTTTGAATGTATGCCCAACTTTATTAAGGGCCTTTGCTTTTCTGATTTTTGTAGCGTGGTTGTGCCCCGCACTGTAGGATCTGTTTAATGTTCTCATGATGTACTCTTGATCTCTTTTTTTAATATAATGTTCCTTTTTATGGAAAAAAAAAAAAGCAGACTTTAATTAGCAAGTTTATCAACACAATTATTGGTCTCTTTGTAGATATGCACCACATTCACATGAACCACTGAACCCATGAGTTGGTGGATCTCACGGAAGATACTAGTTTTCATAGTAGCACACTTTTTAATTGATCAAAAAATTATAAATTAAAATTATTTTTGTCACACGAATATAACTAAATATAAACCAATTCTCCATTATAATCCGATCCCCAATTGTTTTTCTTTTTCTAAAAGAATAAGTATATTTATTGATTGAAAAATCCTAAGACGAAGATGCATAGGTATCATATGAGAGGAACTTCAATCTAGAGTATTGTCGACAATAAGTTCATTATGAAATTGTTTTTATTGAAATCGAATTTAACCAAAAAAAAAAGAAGAATTTTTTTTTAAATGAAAAACTGAATATATTGAGAAGGGAGATTTTAAATTATAGTTCAAGTTCAACTAATGGATTTCTTTTTTCGAGAAGCAGATAGATATTTTAAAATATAGTGAATATTAAAAAAGAGAAAATCTACTTTTTGGTCCCTCAATTTTTACTGAGTCAATGATTTAGTCCCTAAATTGTGGGAAAATACGAATCAGTCTCTCAATTTTACATTTTTGTCTACGTTTTGGTCCCTGAGGTGTTAATCGTCAGTTAACTTAATGATCTGGCTGTTAAGTGATGATGTGTCATTGTTAAGTAGTGAGTTGGCTCCCAACTCATCTATCCAAATCATATTTCTTTGGACACATTAGCTAATATAATTAAATTAAAAAAAATAAAATTAAAAAATTGATGAACTTGAATATTGCCTCCATCACCTCCTTCCTTCCGAAGTATCCAATTTCCAGAATGCAATCCATGGCTAAAACTCGCATGTGCAGATCCTCCAAGTTCAAGAAACATATGATTTTAGGGATTTCTCCGTTCGATTCGATTTCGTCCACCATTGGGGATTTTATGGATCGGATTAGGGAACAGAGGACTTGAATCGCGATTAAACCCTAGCGAGACGCAGTCTTTGAATTGAACCAGAAGCTTCACTAATTCCTCCTCCTCGTCGAGAATCAGCTCTTGTAGAGCCACACTCAACTCGCTGATGGTCAAGCGGTCGATTGCGTCGGCGATTTTGGAGGCGGAGTGATTGGAGACTTTGCGAGAGACGAAGGAGTGAAGGCTGAGGTGGCTTCTCTTGGTGTTTCTGAGAGAATCGACGAGGTTCTTGAGGGAAGAGAGGTTGGGGTCGTCGGAGAGGAATGAGGGGAGGGAGGCAATGTTCAAGTTCATTAATTTTTTATTTTATTTTTTTAATTTAATTATATTAGATTATGTGTCTAAAAAAATATGAGTAGGATAGATAAGTTGGGAGCCAACTCACCACTTAATGGTGACACATCATCACTTAACGGCCAGATCATTCAGTTAACTGGCGGTTAACACCTTAGGGACCAAAACATAGATGAAAGTGTAAAGTTGAGGGACTGATTCGTATTTTCCCATAATTCAAGAACTAAATGTTGATTAAGTAACAATTGAGGGACCAAAAAATAGGTTTTCTCAAAAAAAAAATAATAATAATGCAATTCTATGCTTTGGAGTTTCTTGTCCAGATTTTTTAAGTTTTTTGGGCTTTTGGACAAGGATATATTTCTTATTAAGAATGCATTGTCTTTTGGGCCTTTGTTGGACATCAGAATTGGATCATTGGACATCGAAACCCCTTCTGAATATATATAACAATTTCAAACTAACAAATAGTTTATTGAAATAGTACGTAATCTAATTTTCAAAATTAAGGTATATATTGTGTTTGACTCTTTAAGACATTTTCATTATATTAGATTAATTTTATTCTTGTTATGAGAACTCTCCACTCGATTAAAGAATAATTATTGCTTAGATTCTAAAATGGTGAATAAGTGAGATTTGTCCATTAAAATGCTCTCTTGTCTCTGTATAAAATTGAAGGAGTCCAGTGGAAGCAGAACGACATCTAATTTAATTTGAGATATGTTAAATGCCCTAGATAAGTTAATAATAACTGAACAATTACATGCATGAATATTAAAACAACACACTTTAAACTTTAAACTTTAAACTTATAGGATCGATGAAAATTGATTCCAAATTGCTTTATATATATATAGTATATTTTTGTTATTTGTAGTACCTTATAGTAAGACCAGAATATCTGCTTTTGAAAAAAGTACAGGAAAAATTATGAGGCCACAAAAATTTATGGAGCCGATGTATTGGAAATCGTGTTAAAGCTTACATGGAGCAGTCTACAGTTAAATTTTTTTATACATCCAAATCAATGAAAATAAGCACGACCGATCACCCCCTATGACTGCTCTGTAGTATTAAGCCAAAATTACATCTTTAAAACGTATGTAGATGTTGTAGATCCTGTTTGCAAGCATATTGATTAGTTAGCAACTCCAAAAAGAAGTAACATTTGAATTTTCTTCCCTTGTTTTTTTCACTGTCAAAAAGTGATGGTACAAAGCATAAGAATAAAAGGTAAAGAGGAAATTTAGAAGCTGAAGCAAAGAAAAATTCCTTCTTTCTAACGATAAATAAAGTACATAAAGGATCAGCAATAATGACACCAAGAGTGGTAAGTAGAGTGTTGTAGAGGGAAAATTAAACTTTAAGATCTCTCTCTATATATAATGACAGGAGAAAGGATCATTTATATATCATCTAGTTGTTAATTAAATTTTCATGGACATTTTGAGGGTAGACATAGATGTACAATTGTACATGGTATTATATATATGAGTTAATATTAAAGTTGTTTGGTTGATGAGATTTTAATTTAAAAATGACAAGAAGAGGGGCAAAAAGTGGGAAAGTAGAATCTAGTACTATCTCTTGAGAGAAGAGACGGGTTTTGCAGTGGCAGCTTAGAGAATCCATATGTTGGTGGAGAACTTGAAAAGGCGAGCCATTGAGAAAGAGAAAGAGATATAAGGAGGTTTGTGTTTGTGTTTGTGTCAGCCTCATAGGGCATGCGTTCTTCAAACTTCAAAGGAGACTTGTTTGTTTTTGTGTAGCCCAAATGACATTAGAAAATCTCTAGTGCCTATAAAATGGCTTCTTTCTCTTTGGCGTTTTCCCATGTTCACTCAATTCTGATCTTATTCTCTTCTTTTTATCTCTCTCAATTTTTTGTTGGTTTTACACACGTTAATATGATATTTGTGTACCATTAATAAATCCTATATAAATTAATGGTCAAAGTATCATTTTGGTCCTAAATGTATGCTCTAATGTTCATTTTAGTTCATTATGTTTCAAAATGTTCAAATCGATCCTAGATGTTAGCAAATTGTTTTCTTTTGGTCCTAAATATTGATAAAATATTTCATTTTGGTCCCAAACAATTGAATTATGTCATATTTCTCTCATCTCTCATTTCAAGTTCAAAGGACTTGTTAAGAGGAACTCGTAGCTTTGAACTCGTCGCATTCGAATTTGAAACGAGAGAAATATGATCAACTTTGGTTATTTGACCATGAAACGAACGGTCTACTTTTAGGACTGATTTGACCTCGTTTGCTGACGGCTCCAACTGGATAGAGAAAGTACTCTTGGATAACAAGACATAGCTCTAAACTCATCATGTTTGAACTTAAAACGAGTCATATTCAATAGTTCGAGACCAAAATGAAACATTTTTCCAACATTTAGGACCAGTTCAAACATTTTGAAACATAATTGACCAAAATAAACATAGGGTATACATTTAAGACCAAAATGACCCTTTAACCTAAATTAATTACCAGATCCTTCTCATGTTGTTGCGGTTGTGGGTGGGATATATCTCTTTGGTTTTATACATTTTTGCATGCGGCTAGAAGGAGAAGAAAAAGAGTGTGAACTTGGCAGTAACATTCATTTAAATATCTTCCAATTCCAAGGCATAAAAATATAAAGATCCGAAAAAGCCTTTTTGGATTCGATCGATCATCAATGTATCTAATGATTTAAATACATGCATATATCATATATAAGATGATGTTATTAACTTATTATCAGATGAGTTGTTGCTATTAGTGGGAAAGAAGAAGAAAGAGGGTAGGGGTCCAAAAAAACAGAAAAAAAAAAAAAAGGAAGGGTGTAAAAAGTGAAGAAAAGCTTTTTGACTAGAATAGTGGTGTGTACACTAGACAACACTACTAGCTAGGGATCAACTTTTTATTGTTAATCTAAATTTGTTATCACTGCTAAGCTTTTTCCACTTTTGATTTTGGTTTCGTTGGAAGAGCTATAGGAAGAAGGAGCTTTTGCCTCAAAGTTATATATATTGCGTACATAAAAGTGCTGCAACCCAATCTGCAGGCCCGTAACTACTATATCCACCAACCAACCCTCCTTTTTTTTAAAAAAAAAAATTCATCTTTAATTTGACGACTAGACATCCTTAAACCATTCTTAATTGTGTTTTGCATGTACTGGCTAATTAATCTTACGCTAAATTTGATTGATCAGATGTAACGTGAGGCTAAAAAGAATCTCTCACTCATGACTATGAGTCATGCCAAAATCATGCCCCTATATATGTTTATTTATTTTGATCAAGTAGTATGTTTATTTTTCATGATATATAGAAGTAAAAAAGTAATATATTTGAATTGAGGCCACGATCGAATAAATATTAAAATTGCAATTTATAAGAAGTATAACTAGTGGCAATATGAATATGATAGAGTAGGAATGGAGAAAAGGGGAAGACAGAAAAGTTGACAGGTGCATCGATCAGCTCATAGCTCTCAAAATTGTTGTCAATGTCACCTTGCAACTGTCCCAGATGTATGAGACAGGTTTCAGTGTGGATTTGTTTGCTTCGGTGAAATGAAACTATTAATTGGAGACATTCATGTATGTACCATCGCTTACATACATATATATTCTTATTCTCTACTGCAATATTATTATCCCTTGTATATGGAATCTTTCAGAGATTTCATTTCAATCTTCTATCTTTTTCTCTTGTTTTCTTCTTCAATTCTGTCCCACTTTCACCTCACTGTCTTCGTTGGATTGAAATGAAGGCCAGTATATTAATATATTACAGGCTAGCTATTGCTCTTTGCTAGCTAAGGCCTTTGTGCTACAATAATTTTTGCCTTTTGTGAAACAATAATTATAGATCTCCTATTTTGCTACAATAATTTTCCTCTGTTTGCTACCTGCTAGCTAAGCCTTTGTGCTACAATAATTACTATACCATTTTATCAGTTCAAAATTCATGAATTTGTTTTTCCTAAAATGTTATATGAATCCTAAATCCTAAAAAGAATTCAGGATTAATTTAAAACTTTTTTATTTAATTATCCGATCCTTAAGCATCACGATGTGTACGATCAAAGTGCTTAGCGTTGTTCAATCAAACACGCAATATTTGCTGCTTGCCTGCAGGCTGCAGACAATGTTAGGAACTGATGAAAGCATCTTTAGTGTAAAAAAGTTAGATATTATGCAGCGTAGACAAACTAATTTTTTGTGAGATCGATCATATATGTAAATTGAAGGAGTTTGAAGATCTAAAGACTATAAAATTAGAGAAGTAAATAAATTTTCCGAATACTAAAAAGTCCTAACTTTGATGTTATCAGGTGGCTAATTTTATCTACCAAGAGAGAACTTGAAAAAAAAANAAAAAAAAAAAAAAAAAAAAAAAAAAAGAGCGAGAAGGTGAGTGGAAAAAGAACTCTTAAGAAACGGGTTATCCAAAAAGAGAAACTCTTAAATCTCAAATCCCAAATCTCAAATTTATACACAATAATGAAGGCCCTTGTTTATATATAAGAAATTGAACAGAGTCATATTGCTGCGATGTGGGATTTCATAATAGACATTGGACCCCGCATAAATAAATGGGGTTAATTAAAGCAAACTAGGGAGGGAATATGATGGTTGTAATGGAAGATTAATATTAATTAAGCCTGGCAGTGATAGGAGCAATATTGCAGTGGCATCATTATTGAGCAAATACAAAAAACACATTCTGAGTAATTCTGATTTGTGAATAATGTTATTTGTTTTTTCTTGTCCATGCATAATCCATTCCATGTACGCTGCTAGATCATGCTCACTGTTTTGTTCTGGAAACGTCTGTTTTGAACATAGCGAAGCATGCAAAGAGGCAGAGACATTATTGATTGTTTTGCTCTGTTTCTGAACTTGTAGATTTAATCATATCATTGCATAAGTATTGATATATATATATATATATACATATTTGCATATCTATCTCAGCTTAGCTTGCAGTTGCAGGAGAGTGTGTCCTTGTTTCTGGACATATAATATCTGATCTGATCAATTGAGGACTTTTTAAAACCCAAAAGTTGCACAAAAAATTGTAAAAATCTGGAGATGCAGGGGATCGAACCCTGTACCTCTCGCATGCAAAGCGAGCGCTCTACCATTTGAGCTACATCCCCATGCTTTATAGTCGCTCAACAGGTTTTAAATGACTAATTCTTTTTGATGGTAACAATTATAATTCTTCCATTGGATACCTTTATGCCTTATACATTTGTTTTTTACTCGGAAGAGGTACACACAGTTCTCACTAATATGAAGTACATTTGTATCAGTGAATCAAACGTTTTCCATTGCTATTATTATTGTTGTTCTAGTTTAATACTCCCTTTCGTTCACAATATCTGTTGAAATTTGGAAGATTTTTTTGTTTCAAAATATCTACTCTTTTACAAAATTAAGAAAGCATTAATTATTCTTTTAAAGTTTTACCCCTATTTATTCTCTCTTAGACTTTTTAAATTGTTTTTAGTGGAGCCTATAATAAGGATAATTTAATCTTTTTATCTAATATTTCTCTAAGTTTAAGATAAACTAATTATTTCCTTGGTATGTATGCAACTACAAAATTAAAGCAGATATTGTGAATTGGAAGAAGTATATGTATATTTATTGAAGGGTGTAAAGACAATATGAAAAGTGATGTTGATGAGCCATATATATAATTAAGTGTGTGTATCTCACCCAAAAATTCTCATTCTTTCTATTCTTATCCCGGGAAAACTTTGCCTTTTCTCTTTTAATTAAATATTTTCCCTTTGTTTGTAGCAAATCAATCAATTAATTAACTAGTAATTTGATTTTTATATGGCCATAACCAATCATATATTATTTTTTTAGAAAAGGAGGAGGGTTGTAATTGAGAATGTGTGTGCAACAAGAGATCAAATTAAAGAGGGAGGTGCATGACATTTTTATGGGGATTAGTGAACAAAGAGAGTGGCAGCAATGATGGGTTGGTGTTGTCATCGTTTTGCATGCAATATATAAAGATGGGAAAAGAAAGAAAGGATATCAAAGCAACACTCTTTCGTATATATATAATTCTTTCTTTTCTGTTTTCCCCTTTCACTTTCTTTTTTTTGCTTTGCGATCACCCACACTTTAATCAGTCTCTTAGATTTCAGTAACAAAAGCTTCCTTCTCTCATTCTTTTTTTTTTTTTTTT
>QANZ01036702.1:0-37881 GCA_003254925.1 Chamaecrista fasciculata | reverse complement strand
AAAAAAAAAAAAAAAAAAAAAAAAAAAAAAAAAAAAAAAAAAAAAAAAAAAAAAAAAAAAAAAAAAAAACTGGTAATATATACTATAGTCTGGTGATAAATGATTTAAAGATTTTATTAAAGTTCCAGATTCAAGCTTTAGTGTACTAGCATTTATAAGAAACTCCCTCGTCTAACGTCTTATGGCCTCGATTTTGAGGTTTCCTTCTTTAATTAACAAAAAAAAAAAAGTCACAAGAAAAAAAAATCCTTTGAAATCTCTCTGTAGCCAAAATCATTATATCTTAATAACCTTATGTACTTATAATCTTATATACGAACATTTTTTGAGTTGTCATGAACTCATGATCAAATAATGATTTAGAGAATGATTTTGCAAGTGATGAGAACCATCCATGTGAATCTGATCATCATTGAATCACATGACATCATACTTGAAATGCAGCACGGAAAATTTGTCAAAATTACTTTCAGTTGAAAAAAAAAAAAGAAAAACAGAAGACAATATGGAATTCAGCAGCAAAAAAACACTGAAAAAGTATGTAACCTGGTTCAGTGTAGGCAGGAATAAAAGGTACAAGACAACTAATTTCCGTTTGATGGAAATCAAATTTACTTTGCTTTTGTTGAAAGGAATACAGGGATCCGATCGTTATATCTTCAACAGAAAATGGGAAATTATAATATGACTTTGCTTATATATTCTCTCTTTTACCTTGACACAGTTTTCTATGATTATGTATATAAATCGAAATATTGAAAGGTGAAGTTAGTATTGAACTTCTTTAGTAATGAATTCCGTTTTCTATGAAAAAAAAGATGAAGTTAATTAATGTACTTATATTTTAATTCAATCTACACCTATACACAGACACATACATTTTCTTTCATATACAACTTAGAAAATAGGGCAAAAGGAATGATTTGAATCAGGTTAACCCAATAGGGTCCTGCGGCAATGAATATATAAATGCACTAGATGACAAAGTTTGTTTCAAAAAGAGAGATTAGGGAAGGCTGTACTAACACGTGTCCTATACAGCTGTATACAAACAATGCACAGATAATATACAATGACGAAACACAATTAGCACAATTAGCTTATGACTTAACAATACACACTGAAAGGATATATATATTAAAAATTCAAAATAGTAGCTTATTATTATTTTCTTTTTTGGTATTTGAGACACATGAGAGGAAACTGAAGAACGTACGTACAGTGACACCAAAATTACAATCATAATAATAATGATTAACGAGATTAGACTGAATTAGATTGAAATGTTTTATATCAATAATATGTAATTGATGAGTACGTAAAATATATAGATCCGTAGAGAACTGAAAATACAAAAGAAAAGCAAAAAAGAAAATACAGAATGAGAGAGAGAGAGGGAGAGCGTATGAATGATATTCATATATATATGATAGGATGTGTTTTCTGGGGACATTTATTGTATAAAGTTGCACGCTAGGCCTTCTTTTCAGGTCCCCAAAAATCTCTCAATTCTAACTTTTTTGAGTCAGGTGTGACTGGGAATTTGGTGACTTATATAGAGACGAGAGATATGTGAATCAACTTCAGTGGGCCTTCCAATATTTGTCCTTTAATTAATTTACCCTATATATGTGTTTGTGGGACCCCACTCTACTAGTCTACTACATTCATTCCCATTCCCATTCCCATATACATCTCTTTTTTCACTCCATCTTTTCCCTCACATTCCCACTTGGAAAAAGGTAGCTAGCTAGTGCTCATGTTTTTAATTTTTGTTTATCACTATACTGCATGATCCTCAGTATCAATGTACCTTGGAAACAACCCTTATATATTTTCATTTTATCCATCATACTCATATACATAGTGATACAGTAGAAGGAGATGTATATAAAGGCATGTTAGGTTTTAAATATCATTTTGTGATCTAATTGCCTCTATTTGATTAGAGGCAATTCTTACACCGCCATTCACATGCATGTGTAGTTCTTTTGATTTTGTATTAATTGAAGAAGTTGATATCAAATCTGCTTCAATACATATGATCAAATTGTTTGAATTTTCTTTTTGAGGAGTACGGTAGAATTTAGGTCCGCTCTTAGTGGATTGGACTAAGTCAACCATGATCATATATATAATAATATTTATTATTATTATTTAGTGAATTAATTAATTAATTATTATCATGAGAGGATAAGATTATTGAAAATGTGAGGAGAAATTTGTGAGAATATCTATTCAAATAATATTGTAACTATTTGAAAAGATATTAAGAGATAGTCAGTTATCAGACTTATTATCCTACTACCTCACAAAATCACATCCATCATCATGGACTTAAAGAGGGACATGCACGTTTTGGTTTTAGGAGAGAAAAAAAAAACAAACAAAAGTGTGAGTTCTTGAGTGAGAGTCTTGATCTTGGAGTTGGATCGAGCCATTTGCAGTCTCATATATACTTTATTTCTTTCGGTGTTTTTTGTTGTGAGCAACGTAAATACATGGATCCATGTTTGTATTTGTGACTGTGTTTTTGCGTGGGTACTTGGAACCAACTCTCTAAGTATGCCCGAAACCATATAGAAACCTAATTTTAATTATTTAGTCCAAGGTTTCTCAACATTTCCTTTAATTTTGATTTTATTTTTTAGGTAAACCTAGCTAGACGTTTCTAAGCTTATATGCTAAGAAAAGAATTAGAAACACTTACTGATCATCATGATGAAGGTTCTGACCTCTTGATCTGTAACAGCAATGATAATTTGTCTTTTTGGGGTTGGCTCTCCTGGTTTTTTAAGCATGCATCTGATTAGCTTGTCTTTAAAATTATTATTTATTTGTTTTAGAAAAAAAAATCAAACTAATTAAGAGTCCCAGCTGCTGTAATGTGAGTTAGTATGCATGTAACCCTATTTCAGAAGTAATAAAATTGTAAAAGATATATGGAAACTTACTTGCAATATTATTATAGGTTTTTCATAGTAAAATTTTACAATAAAAAAGTATGACATGGTACACACTCGAAAACCTTTTTTTTTGTTGGGCAAATCGGTTCTCACACGTTATAATTTAGCTAAGCAACCTGATCGTATAATAGAAATCTAACAAACTGCACCTATAGCTTGGTTAATTTTCAATTGCATGCAAATTATAAATGAATAACCTCATCATAGTCATATTTTTGTCCTTTTGTGATCTCTTAATAGTAAAACGTTGTTAAATGTATGTTTAAACTTTTGTAACGTGGGGCTGATGTGTTTGATCAGTCGAAGAAGTGTCTGATTTTCACTTTCTCGCTTTGTTGAAAATGTGTTGGGGAACATGCAAACCAAATCATTTCGATCTACTCTAAAGATATGTATCAATGTTCATTTCCATACATAATGAGTAAACATTCACACAATTAATAATCGGCAAAAAGCGATCCTTTTCTTCTTAGTAGAGAAATCCAGTTGTGTAGCTTCCTGATCACTTTTCAAATTAATAACTTTGAAACATTATGTTCCAATGATTCAATCCCACATCCTTTCTGTTAAAGGATCGCCATTGATGACCCCAAAATGAACTCCCATCATTATCATTTTGTGGTGATCAATTTTTAATTAGAAGAAAGATAAATAAAAAATAAAAGAAGAGTACTAGTGCTCAAAATTTTTTTATATATACATATATAAAGTTAATTAGTGCCCCCACCTGACCACATATTGTGGTATATAGCTCACTGGTTTAGCTTTTTCCTCTTTCAAACAGTAAGCAATATAATCTAACTATCGATACGAAGCTTTCAATCATGGGAAGATCTGTAAGTGACAAGAGAGTGTCATTGGACTCATCAAAAGAGTGTTAGTTGATTAAATTCCATAAATTAGCTTTCCGCAAAGCATGCAATATAATAACCTCCATCACTTGACTGCTATAAAAAGGTGAATTAATGTTCTCTCCAGAAAATTGTTCAAATGATGTGATGATTCATTGAATCCAAAAGATATTTCACTAAAATATTATATTACACATATATAAGATTACTATATATTAAATGCAATGAATAATATAATTAAATAGTGGCTTTTATAAATTTAACTAGCTAATTTTCATATATTGTTTGGATGTGAGACTAACATTGAGATTCGTCGTGGTACCCACAACTAAACTTTTTGGCAATCTTGAAATCCAAAATCAGTTTGACTGTATGAAAAAAAGAGGAAATTCAATGTATATTAGTTATTATTTAATTATTTACCACTTCACTCATGCCATACCTTTGGTACTTAATTTGAATTACCTTTCCATTTCTTAATGTAATATTCTTCATTTAAGCACTTCTAAATAATTAACAAGCAGTTTTTTTTTGGGGGGGTCTTCTTTTAATGCAGTGGATTCTTTAATTTCAATCTTTTCAGTTGATCCTAGTCTTGGAATCCACGCGCAATGCTTCCAAGATCAAGAAGTCAAGAACCCTCAGTGCTATAATGCTATTTATATAGAGTATGTTGTTATCTTTATTTTATCTTCTTTAATTCGTACGTTGTTAATTTCTCGTTGAATGGTGATTTTAAAGAAAAAACTTACAATGATGAATTTCCACTTCGTGCTTCGAATTTTACGAGGGTCAAAATAATGCGAGTACGTGAGGACCCCATTGCTTCCTTCTCAAACATTTGGTTAAAGTTCAAGTCTAATCTTGCCTTCTGTGGAACTATTTTGAATCAAATCGAATTTGTATGCGTTAGAAGCAAACCCATGATTCAGAATTACTTTCAAGAATATATAAATCACATCACATTCAAGAATATATAACTCACCTCACATTAGTAAACTTTCGTTAAATGAAAAATTGGAAAACGTATAGTAATAAATTGATTGTTTATATTGCTTCATACAATATTAATTTTCGCATATCGATGCATGCATGTACTATTTCATCCGGTTTTATATATCTGATGTTTAAGGTAAATACACACAGATCAAGAAAATGATCATCTCACCTAAAATAAAGAGAAAACTGAGATAAAAAGACCAAACTATCCCTATTGGAAATAATAGAAATACTTGAAAAATGTTTATTCATTTATGACTCTATTATATTTAATAGGGATAAAATGGTAAACAAATAATTAATGTTTTCTTGAATTTGTAAAACATCAGATATTTTGAAATAAAAAGGGTTCTCTAGAAAAGCAAATATTCAGAATGGTAAAAAAAAATACACATAGATTAAAGAAATGATTAACTCACGTAAAATGAAAAAAAAAATGAGATAAAAAGATTAAACTATCCCTATTAAATCACTTGGGAAATAAATAAAAATGAGAATGGTAAAAATGACTCTTGAATGGTAAAAAGATAATTAATATTCTCTTTAATTTATAAAAAATCAAATATTTTAAAATAAAAATGACTCTCTAAAAAAACAACATATATTGAGAATCAGAGGAGTATATAGCAAAAACATTTATATGTTTCCGTTCCTTCTGTGTAATGATTAATTTACTTATAAACCAAAGACATTCAATGTTTCGTAGGTAGAATTTGATAGCATGGATAGAAGATAGTAATATTTAATTATTAATTAATCTACCATACATGCATATAATATTAGTTAAGAGTGCGAAATTCAAAGTAAATAATTAATAAAATAAAATTAGCCTAATTGATAAAAAAATTAATCTTTCCATAGATTTATCAACATTGGATTATATATCCTTACCCAATATATATATATATGAGTATAAAATATAAAATATAAAATAAAGTTTCTCTCTCAAGAAACAAAAAGAAAAAAGAAAAATTATTAAAAGTTGATACTTAGAGAGAGAGAGAGAGAGAGAGAGAGAGAGAATCTTGAGCAATAAAACAATATGAGATAATTAAAGTAGTGAGCAAGTTAATAATTATTGAAAATGATGAACAAACCCTAACTAAGTAGCTTGCAGAGGCTTCCACATATTTCCAATTGCATGAACAAAATGTGAAGAGGGGATGTGCAGATGTAGATTGATTAAAAGAGTATAAATACCAATAAATTGTTAATCAGTGTGGGAGGTAGGAGATGAGAGAAGAGATTAAGACAAAAGGTGATTGCAGATTTGCAGTATGCAGAAGGAGAGAGATAGTAGGCTGAAAAAGAGCCAATAATGCAATGTAGGATAGCAGACAGAGGGTTGCTTTTTGGGTACTTGGGGAATAATATGCTGTCTCTCTACGAGGATTGGCGTGAAATAGAGAGACTGTTTTCTTTTCCTTTTTTTCTCTCCCAACATGCCAATATTGTTAGGGATAATTAAAATGTTTATATCCAATCAATACTAGTAAATTTTATTTATTAGGTGTGAGTATGGGTAAAATAAAAATAAAATAGATCCGGATATAAAAATTTATTTGTATAAAATAGTGGATCTGAGTATGAATTTAGGGAAAAGAGTATTCAACTAATATCCTACTCGCTATAACAATTTTCAATTTTTTAATCTATAAATATATATGTTGTAATAATATTATATTATATATATGTATAAAATAAAATTTTTATACATAAAAATATAAAATTTTTATACATAAAAATATAAAAATGCATTATAATTATACATGTTATATAATATAGTTGAGTTACATTTTACAAAAATAAATTATTTATTTTAAATTTTCTTTCAAGTTTGAGTATGAGAATTCAACTATTCATTGAGTATAAGAATGAGTCTAAAAATGAGAATATTATTTTCACAATACTCTATGTAGACCCTACCATGAGCAGTTCTTCTTCATATATATATATATATATATATATATATATATCATATTCACATAATTAACGAGAAAGCAAAATATATATATATATATATTATACTGCTTTCCCTTTTAAATTTAATTCCACTGCTTTCTTTCAACCTTTTCCCCCCTTGCTACTTTTTTTGAATTTCTGCTGCCATTGTCTGTCCATTCAAAGGATAGATACTGTGTAAAAAGCTACGGGCAAGTTCCCTCATTTATAGTAAAAATTTCGAGGGTGATATATATTACATATTTATTTGGCCAAAATGCACATACACCCCCTGAGTTTTAGGTTGGGTGCACATAACACCCCTGAGTTTTGAATTTGTGCAAATAGGACCCCTGAGTTTTCAATTACGTGCAAATAACACCCTTATATTAAATTTAGGGCAAATTAGTGAGGGTATAGTAGTAATTTCATAAAAAATTTAGGCCAAAGTCCTATTTTGGTCTCTCAAATTTGCTCAAAGTTTCATTTTGGTCCCTCAAATTTCTAAAAAGTTTCACCATTAATTCGTGTCCACTCTCCATCCAATTTTTCTGATAAATAAAAGAAAAAATTAGTTCACATTCCCTAAAAGTTTTATTTTTTTAATTAAGGTCCTTTTTTTTTATAATAGGACCAAAATGTAAGAAAAAATAAAAAAATTAGGATTTAAAACATATTTGTCCCAAAAAAAAACTAGCCAGATCCAATCTTCTCCTTCTTCCTCAATCATCGAACCCTTCTTCTTCTTCTACTCAAATCCTAACAGCTTTGTTCATATTAAATCACTACACCTTCTTCTTTTCTTCAAATCAAAGCATTGTTCTTCTTCTTCTTCCCTCAAAATTCCAGATTTTTATTGTTCTCCAAGACCTTCACTTCCTTGTAGATTATCCTCATGAACTCGTACGCCGACGAGTTCTCCGGTCAATCGCGATGACGGCCGTAAGGATTCAGATACGACGGCCTCGGTTGCTCGGTCCAAGTAGATCAATCTTCGGTCGCCGTGACGGTGGCGAAAGCAACCATCGGCCGGGATCTGACGCGATGCGGCGACGGCGGCTCGGCGAAGTTAAGATTTTGGAAGATGGCCTTGACAGATGTGGAAGAAAAGAAGAAGGTGTAGTGATTTAATTTGAACAAAGGTGTGAGGATTTGAGAAGAAGAAGAAGAAGAAGGGTTCGATGATTGAGGAAGAAGGAGAAGAATGGTGAATGGATCTGGCTAGTTTTTTTTTGGGGCAAATATGTTTTAAATCCTAATTTATTTATTTTTTCTTACATTTTGGTCCTATTATAAAAAGAAAGGACCTTAATTAAAAAAATAAAACTTTTAGGGAATGTGAACTAATTTTTTTCTTTTATTTATCAGAAAAATTGGATGGAGAGTGGACACGAACTAATGGTGAAACTTTTTAGAAATTTGAGGGACCAAAATGAAACTTTGAGCAAATTTGAGAGACCAAAATAGGACTTTGGCCTAAATTTTTTATGAAATTACTACTATACCCTCACTAATTTGCCCTAAATTTAACNTTTTTTTTTTTTTTTTGGTCTCCCACTTTATTATATATCAGAAACAATTCCATTTGATACATGGTCAACATCACTTCTAAAGATTTAATTTAAATTTGAGTTCATTATATTATGAAAGATTAATTTCTTTTGTTATATTCAATCTTTGTTGGTTATAATAAGAATATATATATATATATATATAAATATTTGTAAGGGTGTGATATGATTTTTTTTTTAGTTGCTCCTTCAGTTTTTAAGATTTTGTCTTCATTAATTCAAATTCAATTCACTCCGAACATTTATTTATGATGGGAGAGTTTTTTAGCATGGTAATATTACTTTGAAATTTGGTGTAATTAAGACAATTGATTCATAGATGCCAGCTTCATTAGTTAATTAATATCAGGTTAAGGATTAAAGCAGTACTTCATGCATGACCATATCCGCTTCAAGTTAAATCACATCACTTATGTTTAGTAATATAGTATGGCTATTAGCTATTTTTAAATGGGACATATATAATAAGGTAAGTATAAATTTGAAATAAATATTAAATTTTGAAAGGACTCAAAATTTACCTTTGAATTCTCTCATTATCACTTGCATAAATATATTACTAATTACAGAGAGAAGCAGATCGATGACTGTATGCATTCCTTCAACTTTTCGTCCTTTCATGGTTGGTGCATTGATGCAGATAAAATTTTACTACTGTATATATGTTTATTCATTGCTCTGATTTGTATAGTATCCTCAGCCAAGTCCACAAGATAGTATAAGCTTATTAAAAGGGCCGATTTGATTGAAAAGGAAAAATGAAATTAAAGCAATAGTCACGTATATCAGTGACCAGAATACTCTTCATTACAGGAAAAGTATTGAGAATGGATATTATATATATATATGGTAAATTGGTAATGGAAGGAATGCGGTGCAGCGTTCACTGTAAACTGAAGACTGGAGAGAGAAAGAGGAAGCAATAAATGAAGTGGAAATAAAAGGTAAGCAAAAGCTGCCTCTTTAAACTCAGACCAAAAGAGAATTTGGAAAATATATAAAAGAGAATATATACAATTTGCCCCTCTAATAAATATATTCCCTAAAGCTGTCGCTTTTACATTCTTTTTTTAACATGATACAGTCTTTTAAAATTTATGTATAGTTTTTTTACAGATATATATATATATATACACATTAAATAAAGCCAATTATACAATTTGATCCCGGCCCAATAAAAAGTAACTTATATAGGATGGGGGATAAATTAATGATCATAGGAGGTTTATTATAATCTCTTTATCAAGAATCTGTATTTTTTGTCACAAAAAATTGATCAAGTTGATAAAGAGTTGACTTATAACCCATAAAATGAGTATGATCTATTATTAATTTGGGGATATTATTAATGGATAATCTATAAATACTTTTTAAGGGGGTGTTTGATACATCAATTATATTTTTAGTCTGAGGAATCATAATCCTAGGATCCCTAGGAGTATATATCATTCCCAACAATATTAAAAAATCTATTTACATGAGTTAAAATATTTATGGTATTATTTTATGATATATATTCTCATAAATATTTTATTATTGTATTTGATTCAACTTTAATAATCCTAGGTTTATTCAATTTTTTTAAATATGCCTTTGATTATTTTTCATACATATATGTATCTTTTGTTTAAAAAATTATACACTGTTTTTATATGATAAAAAATAATTTTATCCTTAGTATGTTTTATAAATAACATTAATAATATCAATAAGTAAAAAATATTAATTCAAAACATAAATGATATAATTCTCAAATAATAAAATACTCTAAAAAAGTTGTCTTTTTTTTAAAAAATAAACAAATATTAATATTTTTTATAAATAAATATATATTAATATAATATGTTATATATATATATAATCGATGCAAAGCTTTAAGTCTAGGGAGTATGAAATAATCCCATGTTATATAGGATTAGAGTAATCTCCTTAAGTGGGATTAAAAAATCGAACTTTTATGGTATTAATAAGTCATTCTTGAAAATATAATATTATTAAGGTTGTTTTTTTAATTCGCATACTAAATGTATGTTGTTGTTTTTTTATAAATTACACTTTGATACTCTGTTCTTTCAAAAGTGACATTTTGGTATCCTATTTTTTGCATTGTTAACACTTTGGTACCTTGTTCTATAACTGATTTCACTTTGGTACCATGTTCTTTTGCGATTTGTTACCCTGTTCTATGCTTGTTAGGGTACCAAAATGTTAATGGTGCTAAAAAAATGGTATCAAGATGAAATCAGTCCATAGAACAAGATACCAAAGTATAATTTATCTTTTTTTTAATCTCATGATATTGGGACTATTATTTTTGTTCTTTGGTTACCAAACATCTCCATGAAGACATATTCTATCACTAAGGACTAGTTGGGATTGAACTCACTCAAACTTTTACCTTTTAACAAAAAAAAAAGAGAAGGAGAAGAAGAATATGTTATATTTGTTTAATATAAATAAAAAAAGAAAGGAAGAAAGAACAGTAGTGATGGAGAAGTATAAAGAAGGTGGTGGGTATGATAGAATTGTAATTGGGATATGGGATGATGGTGTAAGGGGGGAATTAGGAAGGTGAAGTTGTTGTAATTGTGAGAGTGATAGAGAGAGAGAGAAGGTGGGGTTAAATAGTGTCGATGCGGTCAGGAGGAGGGAGTAGTAGTAGTGGTGGGTTGCAGCAGAGCCTCACTGCGGAGGCTGCAAGTGTGTTGAAGCAATCAGTTGGGTTGGCTCGACGGCGAGGCCATGCTCAGGTGACTCCTCTCCACGTGGCCGCCACTCTTCTCTCTCTCCGTTCAAGTTCCCTCCGAAACGCCTGTCTCACTCTCACATCTCATACTAATACTAATCTCCAATATTATTCAAGAGCCCTTGACCTGTGCTTCAACGTGGCTCTCAATCGCCTTCCCACCTCTCCTTCTCTCCTCCACCCTCCTTCTCTCTCCAACGCCCTCATCGCCGCCCTCAAACGAGCCCACGCCCACCACCGCCGTCCTCCTCTTCCTCTGTTAACCACCAGCCTCAGCGTGAAAGTGGAGCTTCAACAGCTCATCCTCTCTATTCTTGATGACCCCAGCGTCAGCCGCGTCATGAGAGAGGCTGGCTTCTCCAGCTCCACCGTCAAGTCCAATCTCCACTCTCCTAATAATTCTTCTTCCTCTTCTTCCCTTCTCTTCTCTCCCTATCACTATCACCCTCTTCCTCCTCCCTCCTCCTCCAGGTAATTAATTTTCTCCTCCTCTTCTTCTTCTTCTTCTTCTTATTATTATTATTAATTCCTCACTTCATTCTTGCTTTAATCTATCTTTGGATTGGAATGGAAGGAAAGCAGAGATAATTGAGACATCTTGGTTATTACAAACAAAAAATACAGACACATTCACTTTTAATTCATCACTTTAATTTCTTCTATACTCGTTTCATAAATTTTAAATTTCCCAAATTCAACTATTTTGATATATTAATATCCAAACAAATAATGAAAGATATATTTGAAGACTTAACATTTTCTTCATGACTTACCCTCCCTTCTCCATCAATCTCCCTCTTACTTGTCAAATATATCCTTATTAATCAAATTCATGCTTACCCCAAAAAAAGCTAAAAACAGAACCTAGTGTATGTTCATTCAATTTTTTTTTAAAAAAAAGGTTAATTGTGTGTATCTTCCTTCTTCACTTTTGTTTTCTTGCCGCTGAGAACATATGCTGTGGCAAAAGCATGCATGGTTGGTTGGTAATAAGTTACACAAGTACTCATGCAGTACTGCCCAGCTCCCTTTTCTGCCTCGCCTTTTATTTTGTCAGTATGCTCGCTATCATTCACATGATCGATATTCCAACCAACTCCCCTATATATATATTACTCAATTTTATTTGGCGCCAACAAATTGAGGCCAACGTAGCAGTCCTTTGATAATATTCTATTTGTTCAGTTTTGGATATTCATTGGAGATTGTGTACTCAATTTTTGCATTGTAGTGTCCTTGATCTTGATTCAAAGACGAGTGTGTTCCACGACAAGGAAAAGGAAAAGGAGGAGGAGGAGGAGGAGCATGATAAAGTTATTAGTTGGTGTGATGAATGTGCTTCCAATTACGAGAAGGAAGCTCAGATGTTCAAACCAGCCCACAACAAACTATTGCCTTCCTGGCTTCACCCTCACACCCCACAAGCCCATCACAAGGTAATATACCTACGTACCTACCAAATTTATTACGGCCTCTTTCATTCTTTTATCTAAAAACATTTTTTTAAAAAAAAACGAAAAAAAAACTATAAAGCATGTTTGATGATATCATTTTATAAATTTTACATTCCAACGAAATACTTCTCAAATTTTGAATTGAAATGAAAAATGTAAACCTCTTATTAAAATCAAGAGTAAATTAGTTATTTAGTCCTTGAAATATGATAATTTTTTCAATTTAGTTCTTAACAAATGAAATCACAATATTTAGTCCCCTAAAAGATGCAATTAAAATCGATTTAGTCATTTTATTAATATATTAATTCAAATTTAATAATTAATACAATTCTTTAACTTTAGTTGTTAAGCATACTATTAACAAAATTTAGAACTACATTAAAATTTAGTTAATATATTTAATAAAAAACTGAATTAGTTATAATTATACTTTTCATGGACTAAAATTTATAATTTTAGTTTTTTGTAATTAAATAAAAAAAATTAAACATTTTTCAAGACCAAATATTCATTATTTTAGTCTAAAATAAATCAATAAAAAGTCACGTGATCTTTAGCTATGATGACGAGTGAAAATGCTAGTTTTTTTTTTTTATTCATGCTGTACTCCACTAAGTTTTTCTTTATAATTCCAAAAGATTATTAAAATTTAATGTTTTCCTCTTAATTAAGGTGCTTTAAAGTTATACTTTTTAAAAATTAGTACATAAATTTGTTACGTACCCATGAATAATTAGCTGGTGTATGTTTCTAATTTTCAGGATGAATTAACCCAATTGAGAAGAAAATGGAAGAGACTCTGCCACGCTGTCCACCAAAGGAAGCATTCTCAGGACCACCTTTACAGCAATAATCACAGTTCAAATGCAAACATGAATCCATTTGGGTGGCCAAACCAAGGTAGTAGTACTAGCAACAGTATGACCCCAGATTCCATCCGACCCAGTTATAATTCCAACAATCTCGTCCCTCGATTTCGGAGGCAACAATCTTGCACCATTGAGTTCAATTTCTGCAACAACGAAACTCAAAGATTGGATTCTCTAATTAAGGACAGTACGGAAGGTAAAGAAGTAAAGATATCTCTTGCTCTAGGGAATTCCTCATTCGGTGATTCGGGGCAAACGGTGGAAAATATAACTGAGCGACGAGCTCATATTTGTAAACTATTGCAGGAGAATGTGCCATGGCAGTCTCAAACACTACTCTCTTCAATAGCAGAGGTCGTCTCCTTTGATCCCAAATCAGCAAAGCAAAATTGTGTTTGGTTGTTAATGCAGGGCAACGACATTATTGGAAAAAGAAGGTTGGCGCGTGCTATTGCTGAAGCTGTTTGTGGCTCTGCTCGTCTCCTCTTCAACTTGGACATGAAAAAGACTGAAACTTTAGCAGACTCACGTTGTGAAAAGCTGACCAAAGCACTGAGAACGCACGAGCAGCTCGTCGTTTTGATTGAAAATGCTGATTTTGCAGATACCCAGTTCATGAAATTGATTGCGGGTGGCTTTGAAACCGAAAAGTTTGGAGCTTTCAGCACAACAGAGGAAAAAGCAGGGCAAGCAATATTCATATTGACTAACAACAGCGAAGAACAGAACCAGGACCACGACGATGTGGTATTCAACTTGGTGTTGAAGGTCATGAGTGAAGAAAATGAAACCAAGCCAAGCATGAACCACAAGCGCAAGGCCGAGAGGGATTTGCTAACCAAATTCAAGAGCCCCCGAATGGAACAAAAGGACGAGGTGTTTAAGAAACCCCTTGATCTGAATCTGAACATAAGAGCTGAGGAAGAAGATGATATTGATGGAGGGGGAATTAGTAGCTCCATGATGAATGGGTTTCTTGATTCAATTGAGAATCGGTTTGTGTTGGATAGAAAGAAAAAAGTAGAGATGGGAGAGTTGTTTATGAGGAAGATGAGGACGTGTTTTGGGGAGGTATTGGGGAAGCAAAAGTTGGAGAATTTTAGGATAGAAGAGAGGGTGATAGAGGAAATGAGTGAAGGGTGTGGGTGTTTTACTAATAGCTTGTTTGAGAGATGGGTGAAAGAGATATTTGAAAGGAGGTTACAAGGGATTAAATTGGGAGGGAAGGAAGAAGGTATAGTTTTAAAGCTTTGTTGGGGTGGTAAAGATAAAGGTAAAGAAGGCAAGGGGGATAGGGTATTAATAATGGATAGTAATAGTATTAAGGGGTTTATGAGTTCATGTCTGCCCACTAATATCCAACTTATTAATTACTCCATGGATTGACTCACTCTTGCTATACCCTGGATGCTGAGGCATTCCCTTATAATTGCATGTAATAATATGCAAACTAATATAGCTTTGTGTAATTGCCAATTTTCTTAATAGTATATGTTTCTTTTCCTTATGTACTTTTATGTATGGACCTCACTCATGAATAGGATAAATGTATAAGGAAAAATAATTTTTGGAGGCAATTAAATTATTTTTTTTAATAATCATAATCATAATATGTTTAAAAGAACACAACTGCCTANGATGCAGTAGATACCTTGGAAAACAAAAAAAAACTACAATTCAACTAAAACTTAGATTTTTTTTTTCCAAGGTTTGTTATTTATTCAATCTCTTGCATTTCTTTTTAATATTTAATCTAATATTAAAAAGAATTATATATAAATCAAATTTACTTGAAGTTAATTTTTCCACGGTTACATACAAACTATTAGAGTTGGCAAAAGAAAAGTATCCATCCATTAAGTAAGTCTCAAATTAATCCAATTTTTTTCTTTAATTTTTTTAAAAAGGATAAATTACACATATGGTCCTTACGATTTGACTCATTTACAGAAAGGGTTCATGTGGTTTAAAAAGTAGCAAATAAGGGCATGTGGTTTGCTCCGTTAACAAAAAGGGTCCTAAAGGATATTTCCATCCAAAATTTGACAGAAATCTTGGCTAAAATATTATTTTTTGACCCTAACTATTAACTTTTATGCGTTTGACTCTCTATTTGTATGAGAGAAGGACTTTGACACAAAAAAAGAAAAGTTTCATGGTAATAATTAAGGTCTTAAAATAGTATTTTAGCTAAGATTTTCGTCAAATTTCATACAAATAGGAAGTCAAATGCATAAAAATTAATAATTTGGGTATTAAAATAGTATTTTAGCTAAGATTTCCATCAAATTTTGGACGGAAATATACTTCAAAACCCTTTTTATTAACGTAGTAAACCACAGACCCTTATTTGTTACTTTTTAAATCACATGGACCCTTTTTGTAAGGGCAAGACTTATATGCAGTTTCTTATATGCTTGCTATAAGGTTCTCTAATGAAAATATGACACGTGGCAAATTTGTTTTGCATGACCAATCATGATAGAAAGAGAGTATTAAATACAATTTTTTGCACATTCAATCATTGAAGAGAGAGAATGTAATTGAAACTTGTGATTGGAGAACCTCATAGCAAACATATAAGAAACTGCATATAAGTTTTTTCCTTTCTGTAAAGGGCAAGACTTATATGCAGTTTCTTATATGCTTGCTATAAGGTTCTCTAATGAGAAAATATGACACATGGCAAATTTGTTTTGCATGACAAATCACAAGGACCTTCTGTATAGTTTATCTAAAAAAATGGTCCTTCTAACATGTGCCCTAAGGGCATAGTTTAAGGTTTTTTTTTATTGATTAAGTGAGTTTTCAAACATTAAAAATTATCTTTTAAATGAATTTTTGTAGATTTTAAGATATGAGATGCTCTACTAACCAATCAGAAAAAACCTTAAAACATGCCCTAAGAGCACATGTTACGTAAATCCAAAAAGAATTTAGGCATATCGATCCATATATCATTGAAAAGATCCCACCATTACCACTTCAACAGCATGGCCGTCATCAACAAGTGAGCATAAAAAGGAACACGCTAGTAAGTATTTTTTTTCTTTTTCTTTTATATTTGATATTTTTTTTTTCCAATTAACATTGATGCTCTCTGGTCGGAATTTCTTGAAAATTCTGTATCATTATTTTGACTCAAAAGGATGCAGGACTCCAGGGTGGACATGTTGGTCCTGTCTTCCCATCCTAGAACACCATCATGATTCTCTTTTTTGTGAGACATACCATCATGCATTTGGGTGAATTGGATTAAGATATTATCATAAAATTAATATTCTTTTATTCGTAGGATTTTATATTTTTCTTTAACGAAGGCACTTGAGTGTCCTGCTGTTTTAATCATGTAAAGTTATTCTAGGATCATCATTCTCTTGTTTGAACTAAGATCTTAGTAAAGTTATTCTATCATTCCATGATAGTTGAATGATAGATATCCGGTCATTGCAATTAAATTGCAGTGTGGCCCATTTAATAATTACTATGAGATATATAGTTTCGTAAAGAAATTTTTTGTATGCGCAATCTATTAAAAATAATTATAAGTTTGTATTTTATTGCAAGGAAAACCATGGATTTATTCTTTGACGCTTTTTTTTTTTATCAAATAAGTAATCATGCTTTTCAAAGGTCACAATCATAAATGATTGAATGCAAAGCTTTTCAAAACAGTAATTGTTCAACATTGATAATGGCCAATAGCTGGCCAAAAAATAAAAAGATAATGGCCAATATAACCTTTTATATTTTAGTTGAATTTTTTAAAAAAAAATCCGTAATATTTTGCAATTAAATTTAGGAAAAAAATCTTCATTTATATTTATCTGCAAATCACAAATTGATTAATATAGTTTTATAAGAATCAAAAGTGTAACCAACAAGTGTTTGGTGTAGCGACTAAGCAAGCTACATCTTAGGGACAGGACCCAACTTCAATCCCTAGAGTTAACACGAAAGTGTAAACATTATCATATTGATAAGTTTCAAAAATTTCTTCGGTGATAAAATATTTTCTTACCATCAATTTCTTTTAATATTAAAGATTATTGGTAATGGGTATTAATGTTGTGTCTTAATTATTTACTAGAATAATTTATATAAAGTTCTTTAAAACTTGCCTTCCTTTCATTTGATATCTTTTACGACTTCTCAATATTCATACTCAACCTCTTAATTATCAATTAATTATTTTTTTGAAAAAAAAAACCTATTCAACATATTTTTTGAATGAGAATGTATTAATAATTTATATCTATTTTATGTCAATGATTACTCATTGTTTAAAACCTGAGATTTTATAATTGAGAGTAAGATATTTTGAACAAGAATAAATTATAAAAGGCTTAAGTGCAATTTTGGTCCCCTAACTTTCGCAAAGATCTCAATTTGGTCCCCTAACTTTTTTTGCTGCAATTTTGGTCCCCTAACTTTCACAAAGGTCTCAATTTGGTCCCTTAACTTTTTTTGTTGCAATTTTGGTCCCTTAACTTTCGCAAAGGTCTCAATTTGGTCCCCTAACTTTCGCAAAAGTCTCAATTTGGTCCCCTAACTTTTTTTGTTGCAATTTTGGTCCCCTAACTCTTGAAAACGTCTCACTATTGGTCCCAAGTGCTCTTCCAAGTCATGAAAACATCTTCGCATAATGGTCATTTTTTAATCCACTTCACCCATATCTGTCACGTCATCAGCCAACTCAGCCTGCCAGATCGGCACTAACAGCAGATAATGGATGGAAAAAGTTCACTTAGGACCAACAATGAGACGCTTTCAAAAGTTAGGGAACCAAAATTGCAACAAAAAGTTAAGGGACCAAATTGAGACCTTTGCGAAAGTTAGGGGACCAAAATTGCAACAAAAAAGTTAGGGGACCAAATTGAGACCTTTGCGAAAGTTAGGGGACCAAAATTGTAACAAAAAAAGTTAGGAGACCAAATTGAGACCTTTGCGAAAGTTAAGGGACCAAAAGTGTACTTAAGCCAACTTAAAATTATTTTTAAAAATTGAAATATTTACTACTTCAATCAATTATTTGTAAGACTTATATTGAAAAATATAATGTAAGCTTTATATGTGTCACTCTCGCCTATACAATTTATTTTAAAGAATAAATTGATAAATTTTAGAAACACTTCTACAAAAGCCTAAACGTGCTTAGATCGCCAACAACTGTATGGATCAACCCGTTTTAAATAAACCATTTATTTATGTGAGATGTGCAAGTGATTTGAATGATTTTACATGAAGAACAAGAGTAATGAATCACTAGCCAGATTCACAATCAAGAAATGTACAAAACCCTAGTTAAAAGATACAGCATTCTCACGATGAACTTTAAAGTTGTGGATCTTTTTTAATTATACCAACAGTAGTAGTATTGGTTAAACTCAATTAATTTCGTTTTTTGTATGTCATTTCTGGCCCTCGTCTGAAGGAGTGAGCTTCCTTTTTAGGACCTCGTTCTCCTTCCTTAGGTTCATGATCTTCTGCTTAAGTGTTTCAACATGCCAATTTGAGGTCATATCCTGCTGCTGATCAACCAGCTTTGTTTTAAAAATCAGCACTGCAGGAGACAAAAAGTAGCCTTCTTAGTAATAATGACAAGATCATAAAATAAGAAATTGCTACCAAGCCTGCTAATTGTTGTTACTAAGTTGCCTGCTTAAGTGCTTATTAGACTTATTACGGTGAAAACATCAAAAAGGTAGCCTGCTTATCATTGCTTTGGTTACTTAACGAATTCGGAAAGGAAGATTCAGTGAAGGATCAAGCAGATCTCAGTCTGAAGATAGAAATATGAAATAAACATGCATTGATTAAAGAAGAACAAAGGACATGGAAACAATCAACGCTTACATTCCTTTTCCAAGTGTTGGACCTTTTTATTTAACTCCTTTTTTTCTTCCTGCTCAATAACAAGACATTCTTTCAAATCCTGAACCTCAACCTTATCTGTTAGTAAAAATTTTCAAAGTTTAATACTACTCTCTGCCATATATAATGATAATATAACAAAATTGTGAGAAAGAGGTACAAATATTCCATGTATAACAAAAGCCTCACATTTTGATTCCACTTCAAAATGGAGTTGATCAAACCTGCTGGCTAAAAGTTGTACATGATCTTTATGCGCTGCTAGGTCTCGGTGAAGTTGACTAATGGTCACTTCATATGTTGATTTTTCACGTAAAGATGCCCTAAAATAATGCAAAATACAGTTTTAAGAAGAAGAAGAAGCAATACTTCAATAAGAGATTTTTTTTGTGTGTAAAAACTCACGTTAATTCAGATTCTAATTTTCCAACCTTTTCTTCATAGTCTTGCTTAAGCAATTCCACATCATTCCTATACCCCTGCTTTAAAAACTAAAGTCTGAGAATTGAACTGTATTGTACTAAACAAAGGTGCAATAGAACATGTGAGCAGTTTGTTGAGTTTCGTTTCTAAATTATAAGGCAGAGTTATTTCAAAAACAAAGCAGTAATGCACACAGCCACACATATACGAAACTGAACAAGTCATATAGACTATGATAACTTAAGGATGGAAATAACTCACATCTTCTTTGTGGAGAAGTTCATTACTTGCTCTTTCCAGCTCCTCTTTCAAGTTGAGGCATTTGGTACGGAAATCAAGCTGAATGTCACATGATGATAAATTAAATTAGCAAGGCCGAGAAATTATTAGATAGGGAAGTTCATCAACTCTGTTTTTACTCAAATATTCAAATGACAAACTCCAAGTCAGGTAATTGAAAACGGAGAAAGGGTTATTGCTCAACACAGCTTAAGCACCTGATCAGCCAGGTTTTTTAAACACTTTGTGTACAAATTTGCTAGCTGCTCATTTTCTGCAACATTACAACCTAATTAAATTAGTCCTTAGACATATGATGGAACTTTTAGAAACTGCTAGCAAATAACAAATGTGTTGGCATCAGATTTTAAGCATATTTTATAATAGATAAGCATGATTCAAGACCTGAAATTAATCATGATTCTTGGATTTCCAAATCAAATCAAAGTCCATATTTCTTGTTCTGAGTCTCTGACATACGAATAACTCTTGGAAAAAAGGAATTAATATTAACAAAAAACAAAACAAGAGAAAGAAAGAAAAAATTAAACTAGCACTGTCCTACACTTCCCATGACTATTTTACCATGACCTGACTAGCAGAAGAGCATTGCGAATTTGAGGATTTCTGATTGTAATAATTTTACAATATGTTCTGTTTATTATATATTCATTGAATCCGTAGGCGCTCTTGTAACGTTTTGAAGTTTAGAGAGTAGTAAGAGTTCAGTAAAAATACAATAAGGCGACGAAGACACAGGGGACAAAAAATTAGCAACAAGCACGAAGCTAGCTTTATGTAGAAATTTTAACATACGACAGTATCTCATGACCAATTAACCTCTTCTGAGACTATTGCAAGTGATTTCAAGAGATTCTCGCCTCTTGAATTCTGCATTGTAGTCAGATTGCAGTCGCTGGATCTCCTCAATGCCGCTTTTAAAATCCTGAACGAGGAAAAGAAGTTCCAATTAATTTCGAGAATTCGCTTCTGACGAAACGTAAAAGAACGAAAAGAAATAAATATTTGCGTCTTAATTTTCCGCTATTGAGAAACAAATGATGAACAACAGGGATAAGTGGTGAACCTGCATGAGAATGAAAGGAAGAAAAATAATCGTTATGAAGCCCTCAATAGCGATGAGTTCGAGAGTTACTAGTTAATTTTGGAATTTGATATATAAGCTACGGAAATTTGCCTAATGTTTCTCTCCCATTTCTCAGATTCCAAACGAAGGTGAATAGTAACGAAATTAAAGATCGGAAGACGAATTTGAAGGTGGACAATACCTGGTAGATCTGATCGAAACCCGAGAGTAGAGAATCCATTTCTTCGTCACTGGTTGCCGCCATTTTTCTACTCCAGATTTTTCTTTTTTAACGTTTACAGATTTTCTCTCGCATTTGAAGTTGAAGACGTAAGGCTTGGGCCTCTCTTTAAAGACTCTTTGGACCGGCCTTTTTTTGTTGCAGACTCATGTGTTTTAAACATGATTGAGGCCTTTTCTCCCTGAGCACGAAAAGGAATGAATATTCCAAAATTATACTTTGGTATCTTATGGTTTGGTCATATTTCACTTTGGTACCCTCTCCATTAACACTTTGGTACCCTTTGGAGCTATTTTGTAATTTTAACCATAACAAATTTTTCCAAAATTACATATTGACCCCCAATATTTTTAGAAAATTACAAATATGTCTCTAGATAGTGGATACATATTATCTAGGGACTAAAATGAAAAATTTTTAAAAAATTGGGGTCAATATGTAATTTTTGAAAAAAAATTTATGATTAAAATTACAAAATAGCTCCAAATGGTACCAAAATGTCATTTTTTAAACCACAGGGTACCAAAGTAAAATATGACCAAACCATAAGGTAACAAAGTGTAATTTACCCAATAAAATAAGTATGAAAAATACGTTGATGACAAATTTCTGCCTGGTCATGAATATTCTGTAAAATAAATTAAGTAGCAACTAACAAATGAAGACCAAATTCGTATTTAAATGGCTTGCACCAAGCCAAACATGTATACACCAACCAAGGTTGACCCAGTTGGTAAAGAGTAAACTCATAACCCACAAGGTCGCGAGTTCGAATTCCGCTGTTGATGTGAGAACTTTATTGGTAGGCGATCTGTAAGTATCTCTGTAAGCGCTTATAGAGCCTTGAGGTCTCCTCTAGTTTCGGTGAGCCCCGAGGCCCAACTCACCTAAACTTTCTCTTTTAAAAAAAAATAAAAATTTCTTTTTGTTAAAAAAAAAAGCCAAACATGTATACATGCGCACTTCACTCAATATTCATCATTCAATAACAATCCATCCAAACATCCGCTGAATCCCATAATTAAATGTCGGATATTCTGTATTTCTCTCTTTTGAATTTGTTTGTATTGAATTATTGTTTTTTTTCCCTCTTTTTCTGCATGAAACAAATCGATCATTTAAGGGGAAACTACGTGAAACCATTTGTATAAATTTTATCTCAGAATTATAGAGAAATTTAGATGAGAGACATACAGAAGATTTGGACTGCAATAATTACGTTCCAAGGATAAAACTTATGCAGTGACCGATTACTATAGTTGATTTAATGTCACATCATACTTACATGTACAACCTATTTACTCAAAATTGAGTTGGACACGCACTTGCGAGTTCTAAATTAACTTTGGCACTTCTTTGGCTCTCCTCTTTGTTCACACAGAGAGCTTTGTGTTAACATTAGATCGTCGTTTTTAGTAGCGACAACCCCCTCTTTTTCGTTGGGTAGTATTGAAAACCCCTCTGCTGTGAGGGTTCTCTCTTTTTACAAGAATGTTACTTTGTTTTTAGGATTTTATGGCGACAATGTTTTGAATCAGGACTCTCACGACGGCGACTTTGGACTAGGCATTTCACGGCGGCTTCCTGTTTGGTTATGGTTTTTTTTTCTCTTCCACAACGTCATTTCGTTTATCAAATTATTATTGTTGCTTTGAGTCTGATTATGTCTTTATTTAAAACAACCACTGGGGTTTCCCGTTGTTCTAATTAGAAGTGTTTGTCTTTTTTAGATGACATTATTTATGTTTCTAATTATTTAGATGGTTGTAGTTTTAGTTGGATCCCTAAATCCGCTAACTTGGCAGCTGATTGTCTTGTCAATTTGTCTGAAACGAGGATGAGTTGCAAACCCCCCACCTTTGTCAGTTGATATCTTGTTTAGTGTTGTTGTTTATACTAGGGAAGAGTTGGTTATTTTTACTTTATTTTTATTTGTATTGTGCTTGACTTTACCTTACTTTTAAATGAATTATGTTTAAAAAAAAATACTTTGGCACCTAGTAGGCGGCTGATGACAAACCCCCCACCTTTTAAATGAATTATGATTTCAACTACATAAATTCTTCAGTTAAAAATTCCATCTTCCATTCATTGAATAAATGAAAACGTATAAAGTTGGTTAAAGGTTCATTTTGATCCTGAATCTATGTCTTGATGTTCATTTTGGTCTATTATGTTTCAAAATGTTCAAATTGGTTCTAAATGTTAGCAAAATATTTCATTTTGGTCCTAAATGTCAGTAACATGTTTCATTTTGGTCACAAATTATTGAATTTGGTCATATGTCTCTCGTCTCTCATTTCTAGTTCAAAGGACTTGTTAAGAGGAACTCGTAGCTCTGAATTCATCACATTTGAATTTGAAACGAGAGAGATATCATCAACTTTGCTTGTTTAACCATGAAACGAGTAGTCTACCTTTAGGAATAATTTAACCTCGTTTGTTGACGATCCCAACTGAAAAGAGAAAGTACTCTTTGAGAACAATATGTGGTTTTAAATTCATCACGTTTGAACTTAAAACGAGTTATATTCAATAGTTTGGACCAAAATAAAATATTTTGTCAACATTTAGGATCAATTTGAATATTTTGAAACATTATGAACTAAAATGAACATTAAGACATACATTTAGGACCAAAATAAACCTTTAACCTATAAAGTTATAAACTTGATAGCGTAAAACTTGCATGGAAAACGTTTGGGCAATCAGCCTTGTTCGTCATACTTGCCACGGAAATTCCCAGAAACATCTGTGACGGCTGAACTTAATTACCAAAAGAGCGGCAACTATATCAATCACTTACGGCAACTTACTACCCATCCATTTTTATCTTTCAATTTGTCAAAGCACTTTCTACTATTTACTTTGAACTCAATCAACTCATGATGAAGATTTTTTTAAAAAGCAATAAACAATATATCTTAGATTTGTATTATATAGCTAATAGCTCCAACATTTTGCTGACAAATCATAAATCCAGAGATACGTTTCTTAAACAAATGTATATATATAACATTTCGCATTTTTAATTCCCATCCTTCCAATCGAGTACTTAATATGTTATATGATTCCTTTTTTTTTCAAAAAAAAAAAAGAGAATATTTTGATTTTTGAGTGACAGTTTAACCAATTTTCCTACGGTAGAAAGAAAAAATATTTATAAGGGTCCTTCTAACATGTGCTCGATTTTAGGGTACATATTAAGATTTCTTTTGATTGGTCAAGTGAATTTTTAAACATTAAAAATTATCTTTTAAATGAATTTTCTAGACCTGGTTATGGGCCCAAGTAGTCCATGGACTACCCAAGCCCAAGCCTATAATTAACTACCCATCAAATAAAAATGAGATATGAGTTTAAAAATAAGACCTACCCAATAACTATCCAAGCCCATTGACTGGTCCACTTAATACCTAGATACTATCCGATATTACCCAACAAACTTAAAGTTTGTTAAAACTCGATATTACCTGAGCCGAATTTTTTCGGTCGAGCTGAAATTTTTAGATCGACCCGGCCTGAGCCAAATTTTTTTAACCGGGGCGGCCCGAACCGAATTTTTTGACCGAGGCGGGCTGAGCCGAATTTTTTCGACCGGGTCAGTCTAAGCTGAATTTTTTCGACCAAGCCGGAACGAGCTGAATTTTTTCGACCGAGCCGTACAGAGCTGAATTTTTCCGGTCGGGCCGCCCCGAATCGAATTTCTTCGACTAGGCCGGCTTGAGTCGAATTTTTCTGAACGAGCCGGCCCGAGCCGAATTTTTCAGGATAGACCGGCCCGAGCCGTATTTTTTCGACCGTGCCGGCCCGAGCTGTATTTTTTCGACCAAGCTGGCCGAGCCGAATTTTTCAGAAAAAAAAAATAGTTTGAGAATAAAAAGAAACAAAGATTAGTTTGAGGACCAAAATAATCCCATAATTTGAGGACCAAAACAGAACAAAAAAAACTTGAGGACCAAAATGAAACTAACCTCATAGTTTGAAGACCATAATGACAATTTAAGTTTAAAATTGTTACAAAAAAATAAATTTGGGCTACAATTTTATTTGGGCTTGGACTAGGTCCAAGTCCATTTACATAAAAAGCCCATGGGCTTCAGCTTGGGTAGCCCAAACCCGACCCATGAGTAGATCTAGAATTTTCGTAGATTTCAAGATATGAGATGCTCTACTAACTAATAAAAAAAACCTTAAAATATGTGTCAAGACACATGTTAGATAAATTCTATATATAATTTTCTCGTTAATTATGAAGCAGTGAGTAGCTGTGCTGATGAGTGACGTTTTCTGAAGATTTAATTGATGTTCATGCATGTCATGGCGATGTGTCACTGCTGTCACACCAGGTTTTGGCCATTTAATTTATTGCGTGCTGGAATTTAACCACCTGATGAATGAATAAAGCCAGGACTATCATATTTAGAACTGTCAATTTTGCATGGGAAGCTTCCCGCCGAATAATCAAAGCATTTACAAATTTTTTTTGGTCGAATAATCAAAGATTTTAAGATTATATTTCCATTGGGAATTAAGGTAGATAAGAGGAAGGGGAGGAAGAAATTTGGAACTTGAACTTCTTAATCTCTCATTCACCGCTTTTTTTTTTATAAGTTTTAAATATTTACACTAAAATATTTTGAAAGAAATGTTATTTCTTTTAGTAAAAAGAAAGATTAATTTTTACTTTATTTTCTATCCCGCTTCCCATCTAATCTCTCATCATCTCTCTCCCTTTAAATATTTAAACAAATCTTAAAACTTATAGTTAAGACACGTTAAAAGATTTAATCATTAATTAATGAGAATTAGATTTAATGAAAAGAATTAACACTGAATAAGTTTGAATTTACGCTGAGAGAAATATTTAAGTTTATGAAACAAAAAATAATAATTTACTGTACCAAAAACGAAATAATAATAATTTAACCCTAGTTTGTTTTTTTATATTGGTCCTTCTAACATATGTGCTTTTAGGGTACATGTTAAGGTTTCTTTTGATTGGTCAATTGAGTTTTCAAATATTAAAAATTATCTTTTAAATGAATTTTCATAGATTTCAAGATATGAGATGCTCTACTAATTAATCAGAAAAAATTGAGTTTTCAAATATTAAAAATTATCTTTTAAATGAATTTTTATAGATTTCAAAATATGAGATGCTCTACTAATTAATCAGAAGAAACCTTAAAATGTGACTTAAGAGCACATGTTAGATAATTTTTTTTATATTTCTAAGAGCAAACCCCTTTTTTGGTCCCTCAATTGTTACTGAGTCGAGGAATCGGTCCCTCAATTGTGGGAAACTACAACTCAGTCCCTCACGTCTTGTCTGTTAGTGATAGAGGTGTTAAGTGATGACGTGTCACCGTTATCTGCTTAGGTGGCCGTTAAATGCTTAGTTGAGGGACCAAATCCTCGACTCAGTAACAATTGAGGGACCAAAAAGGGGGTTTGCTCAAATTAGTATCCAACTCATTTCCACTTGACACCTCATTAAAACTACTCTCTTGCAATTTGGTCCCAAAACCCCTAAATCCCCTAAAACTTTTTTTTAATCCTCTTATTCATCTTTTTCATCTTCTTCATTCATTTTAGTCCCAAATGCTAAAAATAAAATTGTAAAGTATCCCAAAACCCTTCCAAACATTCCAATTTAGTCCTTAAATGTATTAAAAACCCTAAAACTTAAGCCCCAAACTCTAAACCCTAAACCCTAAAATCCTAAACTCTAAACCCTAAAACCCTAAACCCTAAAACCCTAAATTCCTAAAATTGTAAAGTGTCCCAAAACTCTTCCAAACATTCCAATTTAGTCCTTAAAAGTATTAAAAACCCTAAAATCCTAAAACCCTAAACTCTAAAACCCTAAACCCTAAAATCTAAAACCCTAAACCCCTAAACCCTAAATCCTAAACCCCTAAAAAAACTACTCTCTTGCAATTTGGTCCCTAAATCCTACTTTCCTCTTCATCTTTCATCATCTTTCATCATCTTCATCTTCTCATCCACTCCAAACCCCAAACCACAAAACCCTAAAACTACACAACCAGAAATCACCAAAGATTACACAAGTTTCATCAATTCATCAATTCTTGATTAAAAAAAATTAGTTCATCATCAGTTCATATCATCATCATCATCATCATTCATCAGCCGAAAAGCTCTCGTGGCAGCGAAGGAAGGAATCGAGAAGCTTAGAGACTCATGAGAGAGAAAGCAAGTCGCGACAGAGTGAACATGTGGCGTCGTTGAGCTTTCCATGGAGTGAACCTGATGGTCGCGACAGAGACTCAAAAGCGAACTGCCGAAATGGGTAAACGACGACGGCGATGACGATTTTTCATCATCAGTCGCAGGCATTCTCTCAGAATTTCTTCAAAATCGAAAGAAACCCCAAACTTTCTCCCCCAATTCGAATTCGAACCCTAAGAAATGAATGAATGTATCTCCCGACGCCCAAAATGGTTGTGAACTTGAAATCAAACCCAGAAATTGAAGAATCGAGCGAGAGAATGTTTAAGGATTTGAAGAATCGAGCCATTTTGATGTTTGAGGATTTGGTTGAAGCAGTAGGATCGGCGGTGAGGAATGAGAGAGGAATGAGGATGAAGATGAAGATGAAGAAATTAGGGTTGAGGGACTAAAATGCTTTTTTTAATTATGATTTAATAAATTGAGAAAAATGGGATAAAATGAATGAACTCAAAGTAGATTTTTTTTAGGGTTTAGGGTTTTAGGGTTTTTAATACATTTAAGGACTAAATTGGAATGTTTGGAAAGGTTTTGGGATACTTTACAATTTTATTTTTAGGATTTGGGACTAAAATGAATGAAGAAGATGAAAAAGATGAAGAAGAGGATTAAAAAAAGTTTTAGGGGATTTAGGGGTTTTGGGACCAAATTGCAAGAGATCGAGTAGTTTGAATAAGGTGTCAAGTGGAAATGAGTTGGATATTAATTTGAGCAAACCCCCTTTTTGGTCCTTCAATTGTTACTGAGTCGAGGATTTGGTCCCTCAACTAAGCATTTAACGACTACCTAAGCAGATAACGGTGACACGTCATCACTTAACACCTCTATCACTAACGGACCAGACATGAGGGACCAAAACGTAAACGGGATTGTACAATTGAGGGTCTGAGTTGTAGTTTCCCACAATTGAGGGACTGATTCCTTGACTCAGTAACAATTGAGGGACCAAAAAGGGGGTTTGCTCTATTTCTAAATTGGGAAATAAACCCAATGAGCTGCTTGATTGCTTTCGTACCTTTAATGACTCAAAAAGTATATTGATGTGTGCCCGCTGTCTCCCGTCACTATTTTTTTTTTTCTTTGTTTTTTTTATAACAATCTTTTTTCTTTTCTTTTTGTGGTACAATAATATCAAGACTGTGCTATTCTATTAATTTGGCCAAAAAAAATAACCAATATAATGGTAAGGATCTTCTCGCCAAACATTGGATAATTTAGCATAAATTACAACTGTGGTACCATATAATTTGGTTATATTTTATTTTGGTATCTTGTGGTTTAAAAAGTGTCATTCTGGTATCTTGTGATATTCTCCATTAACATTTTGGTATCCTAAGCTTTAACAATTTTAATGCAAAAAAAAGATACTGAAATAACTAAAACACCCAAAAATATTTAAATATCTTCAAAACAATCATTTAAAACATAAAATTCTAGATATATAATTTCTAAACAAAATTTTATTTTGTTGAATTTATTGTGATGAGTAGGTTCTGGATATGCAATTCTTTTATTTATAATTTTGTTCTAATTATAATTTTTGTTTATTTCAGCGTTGATAGTGTGATGTTTCAATTATTTTGCGGTGTTTCATTCTTATTATTATTGCGGGAAAAATGTAACAAGACCCCTTGAACTTTGAGTCATTTGGAAGTAGGCCCTTAAACTATAAATTTTCAAAATCAAATCCTTAAACTTTGAAGGTTTAGGAATTAGATCCTTCCATCCATTTTTTCACTGAGAGTGTTAATTATTAGTAGGATAAATTATACTTTGGTACCCTGTGATTTGACCATATTTCACTTTGGTACCCTGTTGTTTAAAAATTGACATTTTGGTACCCTATGGTATTCTCTGTTAACACTTTTGTACCCTGAGCTGTAATTTTGTTAACAGAAATTGGATTTTTTTGAGTTATTTTGTAATTTTAACCATAACAACTTTTGCAGAAAATTATATATTGACCCCCAATATTTTTAGAGAATTACAAATAGGTCCCTGGATACATATTATCTACTATCTGGGGACTTAAATGAAAACTATAAAAAAATTGGGGTCCAAACATAATATTTGAAAAATATACGATAGAAGATAGAATTACAAAACAATCCAATTTTGGAAAAATTTTGCAATCTAGTCCTATTAAGATCTAAAATTTTTTGTTTTTAAGAACTATTTTGAAGATATTAAATATTTATGGGTGTTTTAGTAATTTCGACATCTTTTTCCTGCATTAAAAGTGCCTTTTATCTCCCAAAGATGGTTAAAATTATGCAATAGCCCCAAAAATGCCAATTTCCTATAATTTTCTAATGGAATTAAAGCTCAGGGTACCAAAGTGTTAATAGAGAATACCACAGGGTACCAAAGTGTAATTTATCCTAATAATAATTGACACCATTAGTGAAAAAATGGATGGAAGGATCTAATTCCTAAACCTTCAAAGTTTAAGGATTTGATTTTCAAAATTAATAGTTTAAGGGCCTACTTCCAAATGACCCAAAGTTTGATGGGTCTTGTTACATTTTTCCATTTAAAATTTCTCTATCTATTTTTTTTTGCTTAAGTGTACTTTTGGTCCCCTAACTTTCAAAAATGTCTCAATTTGGTCCCCTAACTTTTTTTGTTGCAATTTTGGTCCCCTAACTTTCGCAAAGGTCTCAATTTGGTCCTCTAACTTTTTTTGTTGCAATTTTGGTCTCCTAACTCTTGAAAACGTCTCACTATTGGTCCCAAGTGCACATCCAAGTCATGAAAACGTCTCCGCATAATGGTCCTTTTTTAATCCAATTCACCCATATTTGTCACGTCATCAGCCAACTCAGCCTGCTAGATCAGCACTAACGGTAGATAATGGATGGAAAAAGTGCACTTGGGACCAACAGTGAGACACTTTCAAAAGTTAGAGGACCAAATTGAGACCTTTGCGAAAGTTAGGGGACCAAAAGTGCACTTAAACTTTTTTTTTTATCAAAAAGACAATTTCATTCCACTAAAAGAGAAACATACAAACACTAATGTAAAAAGAAGACAAAAAAAAAAAAACAGTAGACCCAACCAATACTGTAGAAAATAAAGAAAACAACAGTAAAAAGAGATTCATTCAAGTCCAACCTCTTCCTTTCCCATCCTGCAAATTCTTCTCAAAATAGTAACAAAAGAAGATGGGTGAAACCATCCAACTCCAAGAGCACCTCTCATTGACACCATTCTTGGATAATAAGAGATATGATAATAATAATAAATGTTTGAATCTCTCAAGATATAAGAGTGTAGAATTAAAAGTCAATAAACCACTATGATTTTTCATTGGACAATATAATTATGGAGCAGTAGCACTTTCCATTGAGTGCTTGACACGCTAGCTCCACATGAAAAATCATAGTGGTTTATTGACTTTAATACTCTTACGGAAAGTTGGAAACCATTTGGTTTCCCAAGGTTACATCGTAGCTTAATTTAGAGCAGATCCATGAAACTTAAAAGAATATAGAACTTATTAACAAAAAAAAGAAATATAAATATATATATATAGAACATACGTGTGTGCATGCGCGCGCGTGTTTATTATTCGTTGTTAACCCATAATACATTATGGTTGAAACTTGAAAGCTGTTACTACTGGCTCAGATTAATGTATATGTATGGCTGCTCTAAGGTGAAAAGCATATCATGATGCATGTCAGATAAACATGTAGGGAAGAAGGGAAGATCATATATATGGAAGCTATGGATGAACAAAATTCGGCCGGCTAAGCTGGCTCTCTGGTCTAGCACTTGTAGACTCAATTCGATTATAAGTATACACATTATATTTTAAATTTAAGTTATATATATATAATATTTTTTCTTATAAAACATTCTTTTTTATTATAGAAAATATGTATGTATTATTATCTTTATTAATGGCATACTAAAAATATGTCAAGTCTTTGCCAAGAATGTCAAATGATTTGTTGTACTGAATCCCATGAAAATACGCATGATGTCAATGAATAAGAAAGTGTTTATATATGAAAAATTCCCAGAGCCGTAGTCACGCGAACATTACGTACGAGTTACGACGAAGGATTTGAAATTGTCACGCGAAAAAAATTGTCAAGTCTTTGCCAAGAATGTCAAGTTACTACGAAGGATTTGAAATTTTTTAAAGTACTATGCAAACCTTTAATTTGCTTCGTGACTTCAAATTCTCAATCTCGGTCTCTTTTTTTTTTGATAAATTATAAATTTTTTTGCCTATTTTTTTTTTGGTAAGAAAAGGAGGCCAAAGGCCCTTTTTTTTTTCCCTATCTTTATAACAGTGTAAGTGAAAATTAAATTAATTTTATTGAATGAGAGAGCGAATAATTTAAAATCTTATGATTATAAAAATTAAATTTGAATCCCATCATCGATGCAGCTTCTCAATCTCCCGTCCATCTTTTAGTTGACAAAAAGGATGTGATAAACTGAAAGTAAACAAAACCGGAAGGAAAAAACAAACTAGAGAGTGTATAGCTAGGGCCGAGGGGAGAAAATCCTTTCCCTCGCTTTGAACCATTAATCATAGAAACCATACCATTGTATATATGTGCGTCACATCATATATAAAAGCTCAAAAGCAGAGCACATCTAGTCTTTGCCTGTCATGTGTCACTGTGCCTTATTATTAAAACTTTTTATGACTCTTCGAACAATCCCTGTGCACCATGTCATATATCATTTTATTAAACATTTTTTTTATGATCTTTATATGTCCACATGTCTATCATAATTGCCATGTAATCCTTAATTGACACTACAAAAATTAAGGCTCCTAACGACGGTCAATTGACGACACTAAGCATAACCGTCGTCGGTGGCACAAAATTTTAATGGTTAACGACGCTTACCATAAACGTAGGGAATTGATCTGTCAAACCGTCCTTAGGCGAAATTTTGTTCACCTTTTCGTTTTCACCTTTTCCCTAATCGTTCCCTCTCTTTTTCCCCAATCGTTCCCTCCCTTTTTTTCATTTTCACTTTTTCATTCCCTAATCGATCACTCAGTTTCAATCCCTCACTCTATTGTTGTTTAGACGATGAAGTTTGAAACCCTAATCGCTAAGGTCTGAATCGACGACGAAGGACGAGAACGACGATCGACGACAACGGAGGACGAGAACGACAGTGTTGTGCGGAAAGCATCTAAGGTCTGAATTGCTTAAGCCATTATGCTTTTCTCTTCTTTTGATTTATCGTGATGTATCAAGCAAACACTTCATCACTTGTGCTCTACACCTTTCATTTTTTTTCTTCCGTTTTTGTTAGCAACTGCGTCAGCTGTAACCTGTAAGCAGCACTTGTTGGCTCAATTTGATTTTGCCTCCTTCAGTTTTCTTCGCTGAGGATTCACAGGTAACGTTTCTCCCTCCCAACCTCTCTCTCTCTTCGTCTTTCATTTTCACTTTCATTTATCAGTGAATCATAAATTTGTTAGTCATAGCTAGTCTATTGTGAAATTCATGCTTTTTATTTTTCGAGTGGATGTGTTTACTGTTTATGGATTTGAAAAATGAAATGTCTTAATGTAGTTTGGATTGATAACTCCACTGGGTATGGTAAAGCTTTTATTGACGCCGTTTCAGGACTTTCTGATAGTCATGAGGTGATTTCTTGCTCCTTTTAGTACTTGGAGAAGTTTATAGAAGCGATTGATTAAACTTTGATTTTCATTCAATCTCTCCTTGCTAGCTCAACATAAAATTTGGGAAGGGAAAAAAAAGATTCAATCGTTTTGATTTACAGAAGTTTTATTTGATAGACATTCAAATTTCAAAACAGATGAAAAGCAAAATGCAATAAGTGCTTAGGTTGTGAGTATGACTGTTGGTTTCTAAGATAGGAACTGTATATGTATTTGGAGAATGATTGTGGCTTGTAAGAATGAGGTATGTTGTGTGCTTAAAATATAGATGAATCAAGACCGATAATTTAGTGGTTCTTGATACTCATATGTCAGAATTTTGTTTGACTGACAATAAATTTCGAAAAGTATTAACTATGGTGTGAATAGGTAAATGAATAAGGTACTGAATTTCACTCCCATTAAAAGTAAGTTATGGTTTCAATCTAAACCTCCCACATCCTTCAGTCAATCATTTTTTATGTTACCATTATCATTTATTTCCTAGAATAATGTCCACGTGACACTGTTCTGTTTTTGGCTCAATGGTTTTGATCACAACTTGATTACTTAATTAAGAGTTAAAAGATGGGTTCATTAGGAGCTCTATTTATAAATTCTCGCGTTTGAAATTCTAGTAGAAAATGTCGTGCTTGTATCTCTGTTTTAAAAGATTACTGAATGTGGTTAATGAAGTGATGTTATAGGAACTATAATTGCAATCCAAATGATTGCTGAATGTCGTTAATGCATAGAATATTTTGCAAGCCAAACGTGATTAGAGTCTGTTAAACAAAATCTGAATCTTTTTCCTCTATCTTTTCTTTAAGAAAAAGTCTGAGCTCAAATTCAATTAAGCTAATGAGATTCATGTAACCAGTTGAGCTGGAGAAGCAAACATTTTGCGATCTTAAAGTTTTGAACAACACAGGACACCACGTTAAGGTACTCTTTTAGCTGCATACACGCAGAGAAACTTGTTGCTTGATATGCTTCTCTCTAGCTGATTCTCTATGCATTCTGAATTTCTGATTACATTCGATTTAATGTCCTGCATCCTTCTATTCTTCAAGCTTTTGGCCTCACTCGTCTTTGTGCTCTCAACAATAACCCTTTTCCATCAATTCTGCAACGGTACCTACATTTTCTTCTTCCTTCTTTTCTTTCTTTATATCTCTAATTAGTTCTACTCACTCTCTTATTCTGCTTCTACCCTTTATTAATTTTATCTCTTTTTTCCTTTTCTTGCTTATGAAATTTCACAGCTTTAGCTCCAGCTCCCTCTTCTACTTCTATAGAGGTGAAGACCCTAGGTAAGAAGTCTCTCAATTCTCAACACATGCTTATCACTATATCTTTTTCCTTTTTTTTTTGTTTCTCAATTCTCAAGGCTGCTCACTTCTAAATCCTTTTTCTCAAAAGTAATGTTGATGCTGCTCTTTTTGGTCCTTCTGCTGGTGCTGTGGCTGCTCTTTTTGGTCCATCCAAATCCCATCCCTTTCTCTTCCCATTTCTTCCAGAGAGCTTTGAAATCCGTTAACCATAAAACCCAATTGTGTTTATCCTATGTGTGTTTCTCATATGCCCTGTTTTTTTTTAAAGTATATGAATCCAGATTTGGCATATAATGATTAGGTGTTTGTGTCTCATTTTAATGTATGTATCTATTTTGTTTTTTTGTACTCTTGATTTTTATGTGTGATGCTTGCTGAATTTCCCTTGTGTTTGTGGCATGAAGGACAAGACAAGAAGTGCTTGGGGTGTGCTTCAAACTTTGTAGAAGATTTTGGCATCAATACTTGGAAGGTATGCTTGTAATTTGAGAATCATGCATATCCTGCTTTTTACAGTTAAAAAAAATTGTGGTATTGTATTTGACTTTTAGTTTGCTTAAAGTGTTATTTCAATGTCTTCATGTTATGTGTTTTATTGCATCCAGATTCTGGTTCAATCTGCTAATAATTTAGAAATGAGATTTTATAAGAATGTGTGCTTTATGTTAGAACCTTTGATCAATTAGTGCTTTATGTTTTATAGACTTCAAGAGTAGAAAAAGCAAGTAATATTATATTGAAGTATATAATCATACTATTATGGAGCTTCTGATAAGCTGTTGTTTTAGTTAATTTCTCTTTCTCTCATCTTTTATTGGTTTTTTATGTTCTTTTGATGGTTTTGGTGGCTGAGAATTCTGTTCTGGTTTGGGGCCTATTATGTGGGTATGAGATTGTGATAAAGAGTGCTATGTGCACTATGTTCTTTGTGGTTCTTTGTGCATTATATTTATTTCAGTTCTTACTTTTCATATTGTATTGTTTTTCGTTGATGTTTTAGCTTTAGATGGGTATTTCTAAAAAGCTTTCCTTGTATTTCTAAAAAAGCTTTTTGTTTTTGATCTACCTTGTATTTTCAAACTAATGTATAGGGGTGATCATGGATAGAAGTTGGATTAGTAAGCCAAGACATTCACGTCAGTATGTTGATGGGGTAGAAAGTTTTCTCGATTTTGCTTTCTCTAGACCTCACGTGGGAAATGTTGTGAAATGCCCATGTCTCTCGTGTTGTTTCAAAAAATGTTTTACAAGAGATGTCATGTATGATCACCTAATATGCAATGGGTTTCCTTTGGGATACACTACTTGGCTTAGACATGGGGAACGTATAGAGGAAGATACTCCCATTAGCCCAATAGTCCAACAAGGAGAGACGTCACCTCATTTCTGCATGAGGCCTTTGGAGTCTTTAGAGAAAGAGGCATTGATGAATTGTGTACATCCAATGACCCATCTAATGAAATGCATGGTGATCCTACTAGTGGGCCTAATGCAGAAATGCTCAAGTTCAATGAGTTAGTCAATGAGGAAAACCAAGAATTATATGAAGGTTGCACAAAGTACTCAAAGCTTTCATTTTTGGTTAAACTTTATCACATTAAGTGTTTGTGTCGGGTGACTGATAAAGCTATGGATTTAATTCTAGAATTATTGATAGATGCATTTGAAAATGCAAGGCTTCCAAAATCCTTTTATGAGGCCAAAAAGACCATAAACAAGTTAGGTCTTAATTACAAAACTATTCATGCTTGTCCAAATGATTGTATGCTATATTGGGGAGATGATGTGGATCGCAGCGAATGCAAGACTTGTAATACTTCTAGGTGGAAAAAAGAAGCTAATAGTGATGAATCTGGTGGTAAAAAGAAACGTAAAAAAAAACCTGCCAAGGTTTTACGCTACTTTCCACTTACTCCTAGATTGCAACGACTATTCATGTCATCAAAATTAGCTGAACATATGAAGTGGCATGTTACAGACAAGAATCCCGATGGCCTTCTTAGACATCCTAGAGATGGTGAAGCATGGAAGTCATTTGATTCTGATAACCCTGAGTTTGCTCAAGAACCTAGAAATGTTAGACTTGGTTTGGCAACTGATGGGTTTAATCCATTTGGAACAAAGAGCACTAAGTATAGTATTTGGTCTGTTTTGTTGGTTCCATATAATTTTCCACCATGGATGTGTATGAAACAAACATCTTTCATGTTGTCTATGATTATACCTGGAAAGAAAATGCCTGGAAACAACATTGATGTTTATTTACAGCCATTGGTTAAAGAGTTGCATGATTTATGGGTTGATGGCATTGATACATATGATTCTTCAAGTAACCAAATGTTCAAAATGCGAGCAGCATTGTTATGGACCATAAGTGATTTCCCGGGTTTAGGTAACCTTTCTGGATGGAATACCTATGGTGGTTATGCTTGTCCTGTATGCAATATCGACCAAAAGTCTGTTAGACTTCGACATGGTCAAAAATCGTGTTTCTTAGGTCATCGGAGATTTTTACCATCTGTACACCCATATAGGGACAATGCAATTCGTTTTGATGGCACTATTGAAACACGATGTCCTTCAATTCCACCAACTGGGGCTAAGATACTTGAACAAACCAAAAACATCAATATAACATTTGGTAAGATACCTATTTCAACTTCAGGAAGCAAAAGGCCACGTAAGGAAAATGTTGATGTGGTAGAAAAGCAATGGAGAAAGAGAAGTATATTTTTTGAGCTGCCATATTGGGTGAATAACAAGTTGAGACATAATTTAGATGTCATGCACATTGAAAAAAATGTGACTGATAATGTCTTATATACGTTGTTGAATGAGGTTGGAAGGTCAAAAGACAATTTAAGTGCTCGAAAAGATTTGCAAGCTTTGGGAAAGAACATTCTGGAAAGAACATTCTGCTCGAAAAAAATGTGACTGATAATGTCTTATACACTCCTATAGTTTCATCAAATGATGCACTTGGTCAAGTTCTTGGAAAAGAACATTCTGGAAGAGTTCGTGGTTTGGGAACGGGGCCATGTCCCTCAAAAGTTTTCCGTTTCCATAACTCAAGTTTTGGTATTGGTGAAACTACAAATAATGCTTCTATGAGATCTGAGTTAGCTTCAATGCAACAAAAGCTTGAAATATTAGAAGCTGAGAGAGCTCGTGAACAAGCTGAGAGAGCTCTTGAGCAAGCTGAGAGAGAAGCTGAGAAAGCTCGTGAGCAAGCTCGAACAGATGGCATACTTAAGTATCTAGTTGAGCATATGGGACTTAAGATTCCTTCCTCGCTTCTTGGTCTAGTAAGTAATTATCGTTTCAATGATTGATATGCTATA
>QANZ01036701.1:22049-87845 GCA_003254925.1 Chamaecrista fasciculata | reverse complement strand
ATATCTAAAGGATGATTGACCCTAGGGCACAATCTCCATCAGAAGATTCAGGAAAAGTGGCGCACAACTCTCTCACAAATCCCTAAACTTTTTAGGGTTTTGTCACACCTTTCTCTCTCTAGGAAGTTGGTCGATTTTCTCTCTCTCTTAGGAAGAACTTGACTTTCTCTCTCTAGAATTAGGTCAAGTCGAATTTTCTCCCCTCTTGTGAGAAGCATGTGCAAGTCGACTTGGCCTTTGGTATTTATAGAGTTGTTCTTGAAATTAGGGAATTGATAATTATAATTAGGGAATCCCTAAATTAGTGAATTATCAAATTATAAAATTATAAGATTACACTAATATTATAATTTAGGACTTGAATTCTTAATTAAAATATTACCTTAATATCTTAATTTGAATTCAAACTGCAATCTTGAGAATCAAAATGCAAGATCAAATCTTGCACATGGACCCACAAGGAATGCGCCATCTCCCTCTTCATTTTTAAGGAATTTTATAAATCAAAATAACAACCCTAACTCTTAGAAAGTTATAACCAACTTATTAATTCCCAACAATATTGAACTAAAATATTACCCTAATATCTTAATTCAAAATTTGAATCTTGAAATCAAAATCAAATCTTGAATTCAAATTCAAATCTTGATTTTAATTAACAAAACAATTTTATTAATTAAAACCATGATCATGAGGCGCCACCCTCATCCCTTGGCTTATTTACTTTATTATTCCCTAATATTTTAAACAAGAATTTAATTGTAAATAGATTAATCAAATTAACTATTCAACAATTAATATATTTAAACTTGTCTAACAAATTTAAATATCATAATCGTAGATTTAATTTAAGACAAGACTTCATGTCCCAGACATTCAACTATGTCTTAAATTGTGTCACTAAAGTGACCCACGAATTAAACCCTAATTCGTGTCCCATTATGGTGTCTTGATCCTGCCCGTGTGTGACCCAGCAGGCCTCACGTGAAGTTGGCAGCAAGTCATCTCTATGAATCACAAGTCGAGAGCGGACTCTAGCAAGCCATCACGACTACCCAAAACATGTGAGTTATCGTTTTAACAAAACTGATTTAACCTTAGTACCACCTTGTCATAATCCTTATTGTCACACGATATTTTGGTCATGGATAAGGCATGGGAAAATCATCCTTATTCCAAACCACAACTTTCTCGTTTCCTTGAGTTAGCCCCATTTCCCTGTGTGGCCACACATTCCTTGGACAGACTCATCGAGGGGCCCAGTTAAATATCTCTCACCTTAATGAGGGACAAAATTTCTTCTTGGTCAACCACATTCCTCAGCACGGTAAACAACCAAACCCGTACCTAGCCTGTATGGCTACCCTGTTACGGGCAACGTTGGACTAGGCCAAAGTTCGACATCTGCAACACCAGAATATAGTCTAGACCTCAGGTCTAAGGGCATCGTGACAGGTGTACAGGAGAGACTAGCTTATGATTAAACCCATGCAGGACTCTCCGGGTCGGTCCAGCAATTCGTAACCCCTTACACAATTGCACCATAGCTCTCGTAAAGCATCTTATGCGTGTATCTCTATACACCGAGCTCATGCTGGTCTTAGTTCATTCACGTTCCCACGAGAATGATCGACTAGAGACAATTTAGACTAATTATCACATAATTAATCAAGGACTGTTATCACAGTAAACATGCTAATAATATGATAACGACATAATTTATCAAATATAAATTAATCAAAACATATGTTCATACATATAAAATGATTGGCCCTAGGGCACAATCTCCATCACCTACAATCCTGGCTCCGCCCCTGGAGGTACTTACAAATCGTCTACTAATAAGGTCCTCACAGTAAAAATTGAACTCACGACCTTTAAAGAAGAATGCTCTAAACCATCATGGGAATAATTCAAGCATTAAGTAATTTGATAATGCTTGAACAAAAATATAAATGCAGTTACTCTTATTAATTAAGAGACTCCTACTATATGGGATGTTGATCATGATGTAGATCAAGCTTAAAATAATTGAAATAAAACTTTTATGTATTTATTATTTATAAGACTCATATTTTTTCTCTTTTTCTTTTTTTTCTCCTTTAACTCCACAGAAAATATAGATGATCTAATTCTGTCTTGAAATATACGTATTTTGTTTTACATAAGGGCCAACGTACTACCAATTGCCAAAAAAATTAATTTCGTCTTTATGTTTTCTTTCTTCTTTTGTGTTTTTTATTTAAATAAATTCGATTTTTTGTCTCCTATTTTTTGTGTTGGTTTTGTCTAGATCTATTTTTAGTTTTAGTCTTTTTTGTGAGAGATTCTATTCCAATATTAGATCTTGACTAAGATTTGAGCATATATGCCGGAAATCATTCGATTTTTCAACATATTAATGGAAGAGTTTATGACATCTACATTTGGGATGAATGCTAATTTTCTGATATGCAGAGAGCTTCATGGTAAACATTTTTTTTGACAATACCAAGATCGGTGACGACTTTCATCTTGCAGATAAGATCATTTGTACTTTAATATGTTATTATAGGTCAACAATGCTTGCAAATTGTTCTTCTTCTGTATTATTATATTGGAGTTTTCTGACTGATTGTAAGTGTCGTCTGGCTTTTTCTATAATATAATTTAGCATGATGATTTTTTTTAAAAAAAATTCATTATTACCATGTCCCTTTTCCTAGTTTTTTCACTTTGTTTAACTCTTTCTGTAGTCGTAGTTTGTATGTATTAAGACATTTTTTTTTCGAGACCTTCAGATATAAAATAAATTATAGAAATAATATAATTAGTGGTGAGTAATTATTTTTAGTTTATTTAAAAAATTTTTTTTTTTTATTTTTCATTAATTTTTTTATTTTACATATTAGTATACTTCACTAATATATATATTAATATAACTAAGAGAGATCATTCTTTATTTCTTTATATAGTCTTTCTTTATTTTTATTGGTCAAGAATATGTATAGTATTCTTACCCAAAAAAAAAACAAGAATATGTATACTAATGCCCAAACGCCAGTAATCTTATTCATGATAAATGGGCCAATACTAGAGTGAAGACGCGTCACCAGGCCCATTGGAATCTCTTCGGTCTGTCTCGTTTGCCCCAAAAGGAAAAGAAACGGCCCAAAACGTTTCAATGGACTAACTGTGAAACGACCAGGCCCAAGACCATAGATTTAAACCACTAATAAAAGAAAGGGTAAATTCTACTTTGGTACCCTGTTCTATGGACTAATTCCACTTTGGTACTTTGTTCTTTCAAAAGTGACACTTTGTTACCCTGTTCTTTCAAAAATGTCATTTTGGTACCCTATTCTTTCAAAAGTAACATTTTGGTACAATGTTCTTTGGACCAATTTCACTTGGGTACCCTAAGAAAGATAGAATAGGCAACAAATATTGAAATAATAGGGTACCAAAGTGAAATTGGTCCAAAGAATAGGGTACCAAAATGTCACTTTCGAAAAAATAGGATACCAAAATGAAAGTTTTGAAAGAACATGGTACTAAATTGTCACTTTTGAAAGAACATGGTAACAAAGTAGATTTGATCCGTACCAAAGTGAAATTTACTTTAAAAAAAAAGCATGCTAAGCAAATCTTTGGATAATTGGACTTACCGTTGCCATTTGGCATATATAGTAGAGCAAAAAGGGTCATGCAAAAAGTTTCTAATTTACATACTAAGTTAAAAAAAGTACCATCCAATTAAAAATTAAAACATTATTATTATATCAACTTAATTACTAATTGTTTTAGTCCAAGTGTTCAAAATTGCAATCACTTTTTTTTTTTTGTAAATAGAGAATTACAAATTAAAAAAAAAAAGGATACAGCTCTCTTACGATAAAAGCTTACTAACCAGAGTAACGACTATATATGTATATATAAGATTACAAAAGATAAATCAAGTAAGTAAAAAGAATAAAAATTAAATAACACAAGAGCTGGGATCAATGCAACACGAGTGAAAAATTGGTATTCAACATCAAGATCTAATTTAGCATAAAACCACAAAAAAGAAAAAAAGTTTACTTTTGTGGTGACAAAAGTTGTCACCAAAACTAAACAAGTCTTATCTTTAAAGAGAAAGAGGTGAGAGAGAGATGAGCAAGAGAGAGACCCTACCCCTCCACACCCAACGGCCTCCAACGACCACATCTGAATTAGGCCAAAACATCCAGTTTGGTTCACTTCCACCATACCTTCCAACCTTCCCACCAACCGCTCGACCCTCATCTATCTTTTCCAAACCGCTCAACCCACCAACCCCTTGACCCTCATCTATCCTTTCCAAATCGACGATGTTCATACCCTCTGATATTAAGACGGAAGCTTGTAAACCTTGGGAAGATACTATTATCATACGCTTATGGGGTCTTTCTTTGGATATTGTTGACCTAACAGATAAACTCATAAGGAATTGGAAACTCAAAGGGAGTCTCCATCTTCTCCAACTGGGTTCAGGTTTCTATATTGGGACCTTCAATATACCCAAGGAAAAATGGAACGCTCTTCTCCATGGACCATCTAGAATTTCAGGACATCTCGTTTCTATTCGACTGTGGACCCCAAAATTTTTTCCTAGTAATCACCTAAAGGAACCCTTTGTCCGTACATGGATCCGCCTATCTAATATGTCGGTGGAATTTTTTTGACCCTCGTATACTTACCCAAATCGGAAACACCATTGGTACTTTCCTTGGCACTGATTCTATCACACAAAATCTCCACCGAGCCTCCTATGCTCGAATATGTGTACTCATTGATTTGGCTTCAAATTTTCCCTTTGAAGTACTTGTCGATGGTTACAATCTGCCTTTCCTTATAGAAGAGAATCTAGGTTTCTGTGACAAATGAGGTCGTTATGACCACCCGCCAACAATATGCTCTGGAGCGCCCTCTTTCCCGGTGGGAATCTCACAACGGGCCAAAACATCGACCAAGCCCAAAAATTCAAATTTCAAAAGAAAACCCTATGCGAGACGCAATGCCAAACCCAAACAAACCAACCTTTCTGCGTTGGGTCCCTCTCTCAACATTGCTGAACCTGGCCACATCAGAAATAAAGTCAAACAACCTATCTCTCTTTTGGATAAGTCAGGGGCTAAACACAAAAATCCCTCTTCATCCTATCACTATTTGAGTAATCCTCACCAACACCCTATTCACATCATAGTGCCTATTTGTGAACCTTCTGACCCCTTGGGCCAAACTGTACGTTGACCAATGATGATAACCCAATACTTGAGGCCACCTCTGCTAATCCAGATAAACAATCGGACCTTGCTATTATCCCCTATATCCATCCCACCTCTCACCCTTCCCCAAAATTTGATACACCTAACCCTCTCTTATCTCAAGACATCGAGCCTCTCACCCACGCTAACCTCATACCTAATCGACAAAAACATATCCCTCTTTCCCCTTATTCGATCTCCATCATTTCCAAATTAAGCTCTCCACTTAAACCGCTTCTTACAGACGCTATCACCCCTTTGCTGACCCTCAACGTCACCAAGCTGCGCCATTGTCAATAGATCCAAAAATGGAGCTTAATATTCAACCTATCTCTTCAATTGCAGACACACCACCTCTCTAATCCCCTTGTTGCTCTCAACCTTCTCAAAGAGAAAAACATGCCTTGCCAGAATTTCCAAACCCTCGACAACCGGAGAAGACATCTCACTATACGACGTCACTTCCTCAAGGCCAAAACTGCATTTAGTCAATCCTTTGCTCTGAATCAAAAAACGTCGGTCATCATTGTCTGCGTGTGAAGCTTTCAAGGGACCTTCGTCCAACCCTCACCATCGATTTCTAGGGAGTGGAGAGACTACCACCCCAACAACCAAGCGATGTTCAACCATCACCAATCGCTCATCGTGTATCCTTGGAAGAGTTGGGACAACCTGCTGCATGCTCTAACCTCCCAGGAGCGTTGGTTGCAAGACTGGGTGATGTTTATTGCCGATGTACTTTTCCACTTAATTCATAACGAAGAACTGAAGACATTTATGTCGACTTTGTTAGGGAATGGCCTACTCCTTATTTCCCCGCCGACGAGGGTATGACATACAATACCCCAACACTCAGAATTTAGGGATCACCTCCTCGATCAACTTTTCTCGAGGGGATTGTTGACGACACTCTCAGTGATGGAAACTCTGAAATGGAATTGCTCCAACGATGCCTCTATAATGGGAAACTATGAACTACAAGCGACAAGAATCCATGTCAAGGCTCTCCTAATGGTTCATGCAGCAGCATTGGATCATGATATGCTATGAGACCCTTTTTTGGACTGGCAGTCTGACCGTGCCCGAGTCACTCTTGAAGACTTTGAATCAAATTCTAGTTTCAAGAAGATGGGACAAAACTACTGTTCTAGTTTTCCTATCATGAAACCCCTCAACATCCTAGATTGGAACGTCTGTGGAGCAGCGAGCTCTAAATTTCGTCGTGCTTTTGTGGAACTTGTTGGGAGACACAAACCCAACATTGTTCTCCTCATTGAGACTCGTGTAGGTAGTCAGCTCTCTTGGATTCCCTTCTAGCTGCAGATTCGACCCTGTGGGCTACGTTGGAGGCTTGTGGCTCCTTTGGAACAATCATGAGATTAATATGCACATTGAGGGTCAAACTTTCCAGGAAATATATGCTGCAGCTGAGGTTAGTCCCAATACTCATGCTCTCCTAACCTTTGTCTATGGTAGTCCCATTAGAGATAGAAGAAAATATTTATGGTCTAATCTGATGAATATTGCCCCTTTTATTGATATCCCTTGGCTGGTTTGTGGAGACTTTAATGATATCCTTTTCCCTTCTGAAAAATGGGATTCTAAAGGCGTTTCAAAAATTGTATGAACCATTGTAGTCTTTCTGATTTAGGATATCCTAGCCCTAAATACACTTTGATAAACAAAAGATTTAATGGAGGTCTTCTTAGAGAACGCCTTGATAGATTTTTTGGTAATGCCAACTAGATTACTCTTTTCCCAAATTCCATTAATATCCACCATCCATGCATCAAATTTGACCATAATCCAATTTTCTTAAAAACCCATCCTTCATCTTGCTGTTCCGGCGCTCGACCCTTCAAATGCGAGAGCATTTAGCTCAAGCAACCAGATTTTCAGGCCTTGACAAAAACTTTTTGGGAGACAGCTTCTTCCTCTCATGAGGCTTTGGGTAAGCTCAAAATTAGAGTGCTACAATGGAAGAAAGATTCTTTTGGAAACATTTTCCAAAGGAAAAATCGTATTTTAAAAAGACTTGAAGTCACCCAAAAGGCTATCTCTCTTAATCCAAACGACTTTCTCATAAACTTGGAATGTGATCTCAATCGCAAATTTTTAAACCTCCTCAATTTGGAAGAAGAGCTTTGGGCGTCCAAATCTAGAATTTCTTGGCTTACTCATGATGATGCCAACACTGCCTTCTTTCATGCCTTTGTAGTCAATTGGAGAAGGAAAAAACAGAATTCATTCTATTAAGGACCATCTCGGTAATTGGATTTCTGATGCAGACTCTATTAAAGCCCACATTGTGTCTCACTTCAAAAACATGTTTTCTTCGTCTCATATTCATCCCATTCCTCCCGACATCCTCTGCATGAATATTCTTGATGACTCTCTCCTTCTCTATCCCGTCTCCTCTTGAAACCAAAGAAGCTCTTTGGGATCTCCACCCAAACAAAGCTCCAGGAGTGGATGGGTTCCACCCGCTTTCTTTCAAAAGTGCTGGGATACCATTAACCATTTGGTCATAAAAGATATTCAATCTTGTTTTATAAATGAAACCATCCCATTGCCTTGGTACCACACCCTCATTTGTCTTGTCCCAAACATCTCCCACCCTTCTGAAGTCCATCACTTCAGACCAATTGGCCTTTGTACCACCCTCTACAAGATTGTTACTAAGATTCTCGTTCGCCGCCTTAAACCCATCATCCCCCATCTCATTTCTTTCAATCAAGGAGCTTTTGTATCTGGAAGGAAAGTGTGTGATAACATAATCATTGCTCAAGATATTTCTAACACTCTTCTCAAAAAGAAAGGAGATTCAAGTTGTTAGATGATGATTAAGTTAGACCTAGAAAAGACATATGCCAAAATTAATTGGGATTTCATTTGCAGTTCTCTCTCGCCTTTTCACTTTCCCCAAAAATGGATCACCATGATTAGAGCTTGCATTTATTCCGTCCAACACTCTATCATTGTCAATGGTTGTCTCTCCGATTTCTTCTCCCCTAAACGTGGCATTCACTAAGCAGATCCCCTACATGTTCATACTTTGCATGGAACTCCTTACCTCTCTTATTGAAAAAGAAGTGACAGCTAAGAGGTGGACCCCTGTCTCTTTCAAGGATATCAAGATCACTCATCTCCTTTGTGCTGATGACGTTCTTCTTTTTGCTAAAGTAAACAAGAAGATCATCAAAGGCATTGACTCCTCTCTCAAACCTTTCTTATCTTTCTCGGGTTTAAATGTTAATTTTAGCCAAATCTTCCATTTGGTTCTCTCCAAACACCCCATCCTCCGTCAGGTCATCCACTTCTTATCTCTTGGGTATTAAAGAAACATTCTCTCCTGGTACCTACCTCGGTATCCCTCTTGGTATCTCGAGCCAAAAGAAGGATTTTTATTGTGTTCTTGAGAAAATTAATTCCAGAATCTCTTATTGGAAAGGGAAGTATCTTTCACATTCGAGGAAAATGGTTCTCTTCAATTTCGTGTGCTCATCTACTCTTGCCTTCTACATGCAATGCCTTCCCTTTTGAAAAGGAATTTGTATTGAGATAGATAGAAAAATCAGAAACTTCTTTTGGGACACTAGAGATGGGAAAAGTAAGCTCCATCTTCTCAATTGTGATATACTCACCTCTCCTATCAATGAAGGTGGCCTTGGTTTTGATATACTCTTAGGAACTCCATTCAGGGGCCACTCTTACTGCATGAGTCTGATATGACAGTAGCACAAGCTTTCGATGACTAGGCCAAAATCTGCAATTGGGATTGAGAAAAAATTTCTTTCTCATTGCCCCCAAATATCATTCACAATATGATTAGTACTCCCTATAACCCTCTTTCTATTACTGAAGACATCATCTCCTAGGGTCCTGATATCAAGGGAAATTACACTCTTAAGTTTGCATATCTCATCCTCTCTCAACAACCCCCCTCGGCCAATAGCTCTTCCAAATGGCTGTGGAAAATTCCCTATCACACGAGATACAAATTCTTTGCTTGGCTTATCTCTCATTATTTGATTCCCACAAACTATCTTCTCTCTTCCCGTGGCATCAACATCTCTCCCATATGCATTTTGTGTGGCTCAGATATAGAAACCAATGAACATCTTTTGAGGAATTGCTCTGTTACCAAATCAATTTGGAGAGACTCCCCTATCTCTTCTCTTATTCTGAATCCTAGTGACTTCCCTACTAGGTTCAAGAACTGTGCTTCTTGCCAAGACCTCTCATATCTTAATATTGCTAATAGAACACTCTTCATCTACTTTATTTGGAGCATTTGGAATGCTAGAAACAAAAAAGCCTTTGAATATGCTCCTATCTTCCCTGCAGCAATTGCAAAATTTGCCATCTCGCGAGTTGTTGAATTTCACTATCTTGGCCAAAATACCCTCACCAACAACTGTCCTCCCAACGCTGTTCTTGTCAGATGGATCCCTCCCCCTGAGGGATGGCTTAAACTTAATACTGAAGAGGCTTGCAACAATATTTCCAGTCACATGGCAGCTGGGGGTCTAATTAGGGACCATATTGTTAACTGGGTTAAAGGGATTCAATGTTTTTTGGGGACTGGTAATAGCTTTCTTGCGAAAGTGTGGGGTGTTGACTTTGGATTAAAACTTGCTCTATTAATTCATGCTTCACATATATGGCTTGAAACTGATTGCCTCAACCTTGTCAATTTGCTCACAGATGATAACATGAATTCTTTACATCATTATGCTCCAATTGTCAATGCTTGCAGGTCCTATCTCAACCTTTTTAGCGGGTTCAGAGTTTCACATGTTATAAGGGAAGGAAACTATAGTGCTGATGTTCTTGCTGGGAAAGCACTCATATCCAATTGTTCTTTTACTGCTTTTGATTTCTGCCCTCCTCATTGTTCTATTGTGTTTTCTGCTGATTATTTTGGAGTCCCTACCCCTCGTGGGATTGACTAACTTTGTAATCTGAGGGTTGTAGTTAGGTTGCTTTATTTTCTGCATTGTTCCCTATGTTTGTACTGTATTGAACTCTGTATTTGTTTTGCTTTTCTTCAATGAAGCCTTATTCTATGAAGAAAAAACTAAACAAGTCTCCCCACCAATAAATACTCTCGTTGCTACACTTTTTGGAGGGGATTTTTAACGTTGCTACAAATATTATTAATAACAACATATCCATTATGAAAAGTCATGGTTGTTATTTTAATCCTTGTTTACGAAGCCAGCTAATAATTCAAACCTCTTAATCTCCAGAGTCTTTGACTTTAAATACAAGTGTGACTACACTAATTACCTTTTCTTTTTCTTTCAAAACTCAAACAAAAAAAGTTAGGTTATGCTAAAAAAGTCCAATAGCTTGAATTATTGTGTTTTTTGTTTCTATATCTCTTTTGCTTTTTATTTTTTTTCTTTTCATTTTTTTTAAAATTTTAAATCTTCACATCAAAATTTGTGCCAAAAACAAGACAAATTTTCAATAGCTCAATGTAATTAATGAGCTTTTTATATCAAAATCTAAAAAAGTTTGTCCATCAAGATTTAACTTTCAATTTGATTTTTATTTTAAAATTTGAAATTTTGCTATAAAATTACTTAGTTTTTTTTTCAAAAAGAAAAAAAAAAGTGTTACATGCATGTTCGAACTTCGTAGATTGTATTTTGACTATTACACATAGTTCAAGAAGTGTCGCCTCATGTAACTTTATGTTGAGATCAATATCAATTTTACTACCGTTAAATGTTTGGGTAGACTTTAGTGGTAAGCGCGCGGCACTATAGGTTAAGAATGTGAAGTTTAAGCTTTAGAGTCAATATTATTGTTGAGAGGACTTCATTTAATTGTTCGCTCTCGGGCCTTTATCTGAATGAAATTAGTCTTCGCCTAGACCATTATACGAATAGATAGGAAAAACCTATGATTAAAATAAAATATCAATTTTACTAAAAAAAAATAAAATAAAAAAATTAACTCAAAACATTACATCTGGCTTATTATGATTTTTTTTTCTTTTCTAATATTTTTGTCACAACCTCTTATCGGAATCCGTGACCGGCACAGACCACAAAGAGGAACCCTATGGCCCGTGAGCCTAACAAATACCTCCATGACATGAATTCATAAATTTTACTTCTGCATTAATTAATAATTCGTTACTCGTAATTACAACCTTTCGTAAAATAAGCTTAACATTTTTCTGCCTGTAATTCTAACGGAGTAACACTAGAAGCAAATACATAAAACAATATATCCGAGTCAAAATATCCACACGAACAAGTGTGTGGAACTTTAGAAGGTCTAGACAGCACTAGGAGATCGTTCCTGCAACCTGAAACTGAAAATGGTAAATAACAACGGGGTGAGTCAAGAGACTCAGTGAGTAATCCAATCTATTCTAGTCGTGGAGGGCAAGGTATCCCCACTAGTTTCAAAATAATAATGCATGAACATAGTACAATCATATTTCAAATACACATAAACAAGTCAAGCATCTTTATCATCACCTTTCATAATCGAAGTCATCGTATAGTCACATATCAAAATACAAATCGTAATTCGAATGATCATATAGGTCACATACTTGAACATCCAATAAAAATTCCATAAATTCCAAATCTGTAATCGTTCAAAGTGATTTCACAAATCTGAAATACATTTTTATCGTAAAACCCATGGGTGGCGCCCCCGTTACTGATGAGTGAAATCGAAGGTCCTGCAAATGGCCTATCCCGCGAGAACGAATAGACTCTCCACCTCAAGGGTTGGAGACGGTCTATCGTGGCACGACCCCGAAAGCCTAGAACCATGCCACTCCAGCACATCCCCGAAAGCCTAGATCCATGCCCACATCACATCCTGGCCAACGGATGGTGTGACTCCGGGACCGAAATCCCAATTGGTACCCATAACGAAAGAACCAACGATTCACCCAACCAGCAAAAAAAAAAAACATTTTCCAAACAATATTAAATCTCATTTTATCATAGTACAAATCAAAGTCTTGTATCATACACATAAGTCTCAAGTGAGTTTTTCAAACATAATTTCATAAAATATTTAACCTTGCCAAAAACAAATATGCATCAGACATGTCACGTAACATGATAAAACATGTTCTAGAATAGAGAGGATACTCACCTGAAGGTCATGCACAATGACCTAAAATCCACTAATCAAATCACTACCTTCAAACTTGAGATAGAATCAGAGTACCTAAATTTGATAACAAAGTATATTCACCCTATTAGAATACTCCTATAACACATAAACTCATCAAGTGACATCCTACACCTAACTAACATGTGCCATGAGCCTTTTCAAGCTTCTTCCTCATCCTTAATATCAACAAATTTGGCATTCCACTAAGTATAAAACATCTAACTCTAGGAGAGCTTGGGTAAAAGTTTGGGAGCTCTAACAAGTGTTTTATCACAAGTTTTCAAAATGATTTATTATTAATTCTTCATTCTTCAAGATTAGAAATCAACATTTCTCAACCTCAAATCATAATGTAAAAACTAATTATCACTTCTTAAATACAAGTTTATAGTTTCAAAATTTCTCAAAGATGTATAAAAACTCATTTAACTCATGGAAACCATCAAAATCATTCATAAGAACCAATTTGTAAACTTTAAAGTTTTATCCTAAAACATCAAATTTCAAAATACACTCTATAAATTCAAATTAATTGTATAGAACTCATAATCATCATCCATTAAACTCATATAAACCATTCATTTTGAAGAAAACATGAGGATTTGCGCAAAACCCCCATTTAAAATTTCACCCTAATTTCTATTTGGGTCCCAAATTGAAGAATATGGGGTCAAGAATTAAACCAAGTGTTAAGAATGTTTTAAGTATCACAAATTATCAGAAAAACACAAGAAAATCGAAGGAAACACCAATAAATTTCATAGATTCGAAGAGAGGGGCAAAAAAGGTAAAATAGATGAAAGTTGTACCAAGTGAGAGGAAAGGAGGCGGAGGACGACGGCCGGTGGTGGCTGGTCGCTGGCGACCGTCGACTAGTGGTGGAGAAGCGGTGGCCGAGCAAGTGCGTGGTGGTGGTGCGGCGAGTTGAGGGAGGAAGAGAAGAAATGGAGGAGACGAAAAATGAGGAAGATATGAGGCAACATGAGCGTGGGTTGATCTCCTTTTTCTTTGTTCTATTTATTTTATTTTTTTTAGGCTTAAGTGCAATTTTGGTCCCCTAACTTTCGCAAAGGTCTCAATTTGGTCCCCTAACTTTTTTTGTTGCAATTTGTGTCTCCTAACTTTCACAAAGGTCTCAATTTGGTCCCCTAACTTTTTTTGTTGCAATTTTGGTCCCCTAACTCTCACAAAGGTCTCAATATGGTCCCCTAACTTTCGCAAAGGTCCCAATTTGGTCCCCTAACTTTTTTTGTTGCAATTTTGGTCCCCTAACTCTTGAAAACGTCTCACTATTGGTCCCAAGTGAACTTTCAAGTCATGAAAATGTCTCCGCATAATGGTCATTTTTTAATCCACTTAACCCAAATTTGTCATATCATTAGCCAACTCCGCCTGCTAGATCGACACTAACGGCAGATAATGAATGGAAAAAGTGCACTTGGGACCAACAGTGAGACGCTTTCAAAAGTTAGGGGACCAAAATTGCAACAAAAAAAGTTATGGGACCAAATTGAGACCTTTGCGAAAGTTAAGGGACCAAAATTGCACTTAGGCCTTTTTTTTAGCTAGGGAATTGTCTAGAAGTCACGAGAGAGGGAAAGGAAAATTAGGTTCATGGCTTCATTGCTAAAATCACTTTTCTTTACCCATAAAAATATCTTTACTTAAAAATAATCCCTTACAACATAAATTTTTTAAAAATAGAATATTTCAATAAAATTTATATTGTTGGTTTCGTTGTAAAGAGTAGGTTCCAAATATATAATTTATTTTTCAAAACTTTATTTCTAACTTCTTTCAGGTTTCACTCGAAAGTGATATTTGTCGGGTCTAGAGGAGAACCCGGATAAAATTTTCAATTCCTTTTCGCTCCCAAATTTAGCCACAAGCTCAAAAAGACTTATAGATTAACTACGTAATTTACTTTCGAGTCAAATATTAAGTCTAATGATTAATATAATACCTAGGGGTATTACAATTTTTTAAAATAAAATATTATCAAAATGCCTCTCAAGTCATTAATTCCAAATTTGATCCATATGCCCACTTATCATCAATACCCTAAAATGTTTAAAATATTTAAGTATATAAATGAAAACTTTAATATATACACACACAACACAAATTAAATACAAGAGTCACATCATGAATTAAATAACTAATGCATGCAATGCATATTCAAAATCTCACATTAATTCTGGTAAAAAAAAAATCTCACATTAATTAATTATTAATCTATCTTCAATTAATCACACAGGGTGAGAATGTTCTCTCTCACCCATGTCTCCATCAACCTTCACATTGGCAGCCACAAAATCAATATTATAAAGCACAACCACTACCCCAACACAACACAAGAAAGCCATTAAAGGCCCAAAGATCCAAAGCAAAAGAGGAAGCCCTACATAGAAAACCCTATTTCCCACAACATTCAGCATTGTGGCCTTCTTCAACAGCTCAGTCAAATAGTCTGAGGACACCATTATTAATGCATCTTGTTGTAGAGGTATGCAAATAAGAATGCCTAGTTGGATCAGAAACTTAATGGACAAAGTGTGAGAGAGAAATGAAAACAAGAATATTACAAGAAGGGTGGCGTATTTAAGCGCCACTACAAGTTCTTCATTATTTGCACCATAAATTGTGTCATTAATTGGCTTTTTGACGCTATAAGTGCTGCTTATGACGGCTCCCAAGCCAGCACATAGAAGAATTGAGGTTGTGGCCATTAGAGTTGACCCCATTATCATGTTCCGAAGAGATTGCACAGCTAATATGTTCTTCTTTTCAATATCCTGTATGCCAATTATGATATTCAATAACTTTATAACAAGGTGTATTTTGTATATAGTATATATGCTGAGGAAATTAAATTATGGCAATTTGTTTTGTTGAGTAAACTAATGATTCGATTTTTGAAAGATCACCGAGTTATAACTTGCTCCCTAAAAAATTGAAATATACAATTTAATCTATGAAATATCAAAATAGTATATTATTAGTCATTTTCATGGACTAATTAAATAGTATATTTTTTTGACCAATATACCATTTTAATATTTCAATGACTAAACTGTGTATTTTAATCATTTAGTGACTGAATTGTTAACTTGGTAATCTTTCAAAGATTGAATTGTTAGTTTACTCCTTTTTTTCCCATATATATATATATATATATATATATAAAAGGAAGCTTTATTTTACGGTCTAGATAGGTTCGTACATAGCTTGAATATTTCGAGTTTTAGCCTCGTGTACTGAGATTCTTAATTTGAAAGGTGATATATAGATAATGGTGGGCACGCCATTGAGGGTAACAAAGATTATTAATCTAGCTCTAACAAATTAAACAACTTTAGTTCGAATATTCTTATTAAGAAAGATGCTTATATTTAAGAAATAACAGTGTCTTGCACAAAATAGCCAATTGAATAAAAGATATATATATATATATATATATATATACTTGGAGGAATGGAGAAAAAAAGAGTTATCATATCATTCACAAACCTTAATTAATTATATAACATAATTGTAACTTTATTCTGTTTTACTGAATTTATTTTTATAATGATATTCTTGATTTCATAAACAAATTTTATAGCTAGTAATAATAGTATGGTTCACAAGTATATATGATTATGATAATAAATCTAATAGACCGTATTGATATAAACTAATGTTTTATATTCAGTCAACAAATCATGATTGAAGTTCATATTATAAATTTTAGGGTAAATTACACTTTGGTACCCTGTAGTTTAAAAAATGACACTTTGGTATCCTATGGTATTCTCCGTTAACACTTTGGTACCCTGAGCTTTAATTACATAAGAAAATTAATGGAAATTGAAATTTTTGGAGCTATTTCATAATTTTAACCATAACAAATTTTGAAAAAATTACATATTGACCCCCAATATTTTCAAAAAATTACAAACAAGTCTCTAGATACATATTATCTAAGGACTAAAATGCAAACTATAAAAAAAATTTGGGGTCAAAACATAATTTTTGAAAAATATTGGACAGAAGATAGAATTACGAAACAGTCCCAAAATTTTTTTGTAGTTTTCATTTTAGTACCTAGATAATATGTATCCAGGGACCTATTTGTAATTTCTAAAATATTGGGGAAAAATATGTAATTTTTACAAAATTTGTTATGGTTAAAATTACAAAATAACTCCAAAAATTCCAATTTCCATTAATTTTCTAACGGAATTAAAGCTCAGGGTACCAAAGTGTTAACAGAGAATACCACAGGGTATCAAAGTGAAATATGACCAAACTACAGGGTACAAAGTGTAGTTTACCCTAAATTTTAATTTCACGAGATTAGTATAAAATTTTAAGGCTAAATTACACTTTGGTACCCTGTGGTTTGGTCATATTTCACTTTGGTACCCTGTGGTATTCTCGGTTAATACTTTGGTACCCTAAGCTTTAATTCTGTTAGAAAATTAATGGAAATTGAAAATTTTAGAGCTATTTTGTAAGTCTAACCATAACAAATTTTTCAAAAATTACATATTGACCCCCAATATTTCTCAAGAAATCACAAACAGGTCCCTGGATACATATTATTTAGGGACTAAAATGAAAACTATAAAAAAAAATTTTGGAGTCAAAACATAATTTTGGTCAAATTACACTTTTGGTCTCATATCTTTTGTTCAAGATTCAATTTGATTTTGTATCTTTTATTATTGCACTTTTAGTCAGGTGCAAAATTGGTCTCATATCTTTTTTATTGCAGATTTGGTCTCATATCTTTGTAAAAAGTTCTACCGTTAATCTCACAATGTGGAACCTTTTGCAAATATATAAATGAGACCAATTCTACAACTAAAAAATATGAGATCAATTCTGTAACCTGACAAAAAGATGAGACCAAAAGTGCAACAAGAAAAGACACTGGATCAAATTGAGAGTTGAGCAAAAGATATGGAACCAAAAGTGCACTTTGACTAAAAAAATAAAAACTCTTTTGAACAACTGATGTCTAATCTATTATTAGACCTGAAGGGTTTATATATACATATATATCCTTCTTTTATCAATTGAAAACTTGTTATGAGAAATAGATAAAATGAATGATCAAGAACAAAGGATTTAAAATTAGAAAGCAAACCTTCAACATAGAGGGAACCCAGAAACGCCTGCCATCAGCATCAATCCCCAAGATTGTTGTGAAGGGTTGTGTCCGAATCATAGACCATAACCACACATGATAAGCTAGGGTTATTAGTAACCCTAGTGGCACAAGCATCACATCCATATAATACTTCCTCCACTCCATATATATATATATATATATATATGTTTCTTTCACTTATTACCCTGTTAATTAATTTGTATTCGTACATGCAAGCAACTCTATATATACAGTGTGATATATATGTGTGGGTAGAGAGAGAGAGATGAGAAGTTTGTTAGCTAGGATTCCGAGGAATCAAGGGTGAGGATTTAAAGAAGCATAAAGAAATTGAACTCGAGCATATTTCCCTTGTTAGGTTTTATATATGTTTTTTTAATTGAGTTTGAATTTTGGCACATATTCTTGGTTATCACATTCACCTGATTATGGAATCACATATCACAATTAATGAACAGACATGTTGTGAACTGTGAAGTGTACCTGAAAGTGATCGAAAGAGGTTCCAAAGTTAGGTTCAGAGATCCTCATATACTATACATCGTACATTAGTTGAAACAAACACACTTCTTTCTCTTTAGTTTATCACTTAAGTAACTTTAAGGGTAAAGATAACAAGTGTGAGAAACATTATTTATACTTTGAAAATGTAAATTACATTTTGGAAATGAAAATATTCTTCAAATTCATAAAAAATTAATAACTCTTTGTCCCCTCAATTTTTTAAGACTATTATACCCTTATCTATAACTTATTAATTTTTTTAATTAAAAATCGTTCCTTCAATTTTTTTTCTATCATTCTTCCCTTTCTTCTTCTTTTCACCATATTTGATAATTTTTTTAAAAAATATTAAATAAATTATTTTAAATTAAAAATCCTTCCTTCAACTATAATAATTTGACGTTTAAATATTAAATAAAATATTTTAAATATGATAGTGTTTGATAGAAGAGAAGGAGTTTAATTACATGTCACTTCATGTTTGATCTTTACTTTTTGGCAAAACACCCTTTTGTGCCCCTAACGTTTGCCGTGATTTTCAGTTATGCCCCTAACGTTTCATTTTGTTCAAGCGTGCCCTCAATGTGAAACTAACGTTTCAATTATGCCCCCAATTCTGACTCAATGCCCATGTGGCAATTTTTTTACTTATGTGTCATTTTTTTGGTCTGACGTGGCATAATGACTGGACATTCATATTTTTTTTTCCACCGTGGAATTATGACTGGATTTACATTTTTGAACATAAAAATTGAGTAAACTAGCAAATCAGTCCCTGGATTTACATTTTTCATCATCTTCATTCATTTTAGTCCCAAATCCTCAAAATAAAATTGTAAAGTGTCTCAAAACTCTTCCAAACATTCCAATATAGTCCTTAAAAATATTAAAAACCCTAAAACCTAAACCCCAAACTCTAAACCCTAAAACCCTAATCCTAAAATTGTAAAGTGTCCCAAAACTCTTCCAAACATTCCAATTTAGTCCTTAAAAATATTAAAAACCCTAAACCTTAAACTCCTAAAACTTAATTATTTTTTTGTAAATCTTCATCTTCATCTTCCCAATTTAACATAAATCCTTAATTTTTTTTTAATCCCAAAATCCCCTAATTTTTTTTATCTTCATCTTCTTCATTTCTCATCAATTCATCATCATCATTCATCAATATCTTCTAAGTTTCTCTTGCAGCTTCAGTTTCTCATCAATTCATTCATCATCAAAATTGAAGATCTTCATCTTCATCCTCATCCTCACACTCTCTCTCTTCCTCTGTCGTTTTCTCCCTCCGTCGTCCTCTTCTTCTAAAATCGAATCGGAGAAATCACAGCGAATCGGAAACTGAAACGCACCGCACCGATCTTGTGATTGGGTTGGAGAAGAAGAGGACGCGAAGATGTGATTTTGGGTTTGAAACTGAAATGCGTCGCACCGCTTCGAGAGATCTGAAACCCGATTCCAGATCTGTGTTGTCGAGTCTGATGGTTGAAGAAGATGGAGAAGAAGAAGCGAAGCAAATAGGAACTCGGACATTGGGACATTGTAATTCTAAAATCGTTGTGTTTTGTGTTGTGAATCTGTGAATCTGTGTTGTGAATCTGTGAATCTGTGTTGTGAATTTGTGAATCTATGAGAAAGACGAAGGTGATTTGGAGGAAATTAGGATGAAGGTGTTGATGAATCTGGATTTGCGTGTGAGATGTTGATGATGATGTTGATGAATCTGGGTCAATTTGTTCAGGGACCAATACTCATCATCTTCATGGACCATTTTGAAAAGATTAGGGTTTTAGGATTTTAAGGTTTAGGATTTTTAATATTTTTAAGGACTAAATTGGAATGTTTGGAAGAGTTTTGGGACACTTTACAATTTTAGGATTAGGGTTTTAGGGTTTAGGGTTTTAGGGTTTAGAGTTTGGGGTTTAGGTTTTAGGGTTTTTAATATTTTTAAGGACTAAATTGGAATGTTTGGAAGAGTTTTGAGACACTTTACAATTTTATTTTGAGGATTTGGGACTAAAATGAATGAAGATGATGAAAAACGTAAATCCAGGGACTGATTTGCTAGTTTACTCAATTTTTATGTTCAAAAATGTAAATCCAATCATCATGCCACGGTGGAAAAAAAAAATATGAATGTCCAGTCATTATGCCACGTTAGACCAAAAAATGACACATAAGTAAAAAAAATTGCCACATGGGCATTGAGTCAAAATTGGGGGCATAATTGAAACGTTAGTTTCACATTGAGGGCACGCTTGAACAAAATGAAACGTTAGGGGCATAACTGAAAATCACTGCAAACGTTAGGGGCACAAAAGGATGTTTTGCCTTTCTAGAAATATTCTCCTTCCTCATCATAATCATCACCAAAACCCTCATCTTCCTCCACCTTCTCCGCTGCTTTATCTGCAATATGATCCTCCAACGCTTCCACTCCTTCTCCCAATGCGAGTCCACCCAACACCCCCGCTACAGCCCCCACAGCCAATCTCGTCCCCATCCCTCCAAACTTACTCTTTTTCTTCTCTTCATACCCTCCGCCGTACGCCACCGTAGCCGGCGGAGCTTCATTATACCCACCACCGTACGGATACCCAGTCGGCGCCGCCGCCGCACCGTAATTATAACCTTGCGGACCACCGTAATTGTAACCGGAGAAATCACGCGACGGCGGCGGAACGGCGTAATAGGAGCCAGGCGCACGATAGCCTAAATCTCAAATAGGCCCTCTTGTGTTTGTTCAAATTACAAAGATGATGAAGATGATGAAGGTGAAGAAGATGTTGATGATGATGAAGAAGATGAAGATGATAATGAAATTAGGATTTAGGGACCAATTTTTTTTTTAATTCTGATTTAATAAATTTGAGGACCTAGGGACCAAATTGCAAGAGAGTGGTTTTTTTAGGGATTTAGGGGTTAGGGTTTTAGGGTTTAGAATTTTAGAGTTTAGGTTTTAGGGTTTTTAATACTTTTAAGGACTAAATTGAAATGTTTGGAAGTGTTTTGGGACACTTTACAATTTTATTTTGAGAATTTGGGACTAAAATGAATGAAGATGATGAAAAATGTAAATCCAGGGACTGATTTGCTACTTTACTCAATTTTTATATTCAAAAATGTAAATCCAGTCATCATGCCAAGGTGGAAAAAAAAAATAAGAATGCCAGTCATGATGCCACGTAATCAAGTCAAACAAAAAAAATGACACATAAGCAAAAAAAATTGCCACATGTGCATTGAGTCAAAATTGAGGGCATAATTGAAACGTTGGTTGTACACTGAGGGCATGTCTGAACAAAATGAAACGTTAAGGGCATAACTGAAAATCACTGCAAACGTTAGGGGCATGAAAGGATGTTTTGCCTAATATTTAATGCTATTTTAACCACTACTCTAAAGGGACGGGTTATGAAATTCTTAAACTGCCAACCCTAGTTTTGTTGACTTTAATTTCACATTACTCATGTTGGTAGGCATTGCGAATTAAAGCAATAAATAGAATTAATGAAGTATTTCATTGCAAAGCAAGGAAGTATTTCACTCTTATAGTTTTTTTTTTTTTTTTTTTTTTTNTTTTTTTTTTTTTTTTTTTGTCAAAGTGCACTTTTGGTCTCATCTTTTGCTCAGGTCTCAATTTTGTCATATATATTTTATTATTGTACTTTTGGTCTCATATTTTTTGGTCAGGTGTTAATTGGTCCTATATCTTTTTTGTTGTAGATTTGTTCTTATATCTTTGCAAAAAATTTCACCGTTAATCACACATGTGGAATTTTTTGCAAAGATATAAGACCAATTCTACAACCTGACCAAAAGACATGTGATCAATAATGCAACATAACCAAAAAGATATGAAACCAAAAGTGTAACAAAAAAATATATATAACCAAATTGAGACTTGAGCATATGAGACCAAATGTATAACAAAAAAAGGCACATGACCAAATTGAAATCTAAGCAAAAGAAGTAGGACTAAAAGTGCACTTTTTCCTTTTTTTCCATAAGTGATGATTCATTAAATTAAAAACAGAAACAAAATTTCACTATTATATATGACCAAATTGAGACTTGAGCATATGAGAACAAATGTATAACAAAAAAAGGCACATGACCAAATTGAAATCTAAGCAAAAGAAGTAGGACTAAAAGTGCACTTTTTCCTTTTTTTCCATAAGTGATGATTCATTAAATTAAAAACAGAAACAAAATTTATTCACTATTAGTCTATTACAGATTGCTTGCAAAAATAACCTATACATGTTTCATTCATTAAATGACGCATTACTGCCTAAGCTAAACTTTACACCTCTTGCTGCCACCAATGGGGAATAAAGTGGGTTTTTCTTTTTAAAATGTATTTATACTGTGGATTCGAGTTAAGTCGTTTTTGTATTCCATATATATATTTTTTTATTTGTGAAGATTTGCTCATGAATTATTTAATTTTTGTAATATAAAGTGAAATCACGTTAAAATTTTGTGCTTACTTAATATTCTATTATTCTGATTCTGAGCAATTTATACAGCTTATTGTAAAGTTTATTTCCAACAATTATCTATTGATGCATGTAGTTTCCAGGAGCTAACGTGACGGTAGGTATATATGAGAATATATATATATATATATATATGTATATATATATATATTAATATATCTATACACATATTCCTCTCAATTCTGCTTTTGTTAAAATTAAATAAGTGCAAAACTTATAACTAACAAAGATGCATGGTGCCTCTGGTTTTCGGATACATATTTTTCTTTTAATATTGATAAGGGAAGGCCTGAACATCTTCTGAGATTTAGGGTTTAAAGTTTTTTTAAAAAAAAAAAACATCTTTTTGAGATTTATGGTTTAGGTTTTAGAAAAAGAAAAATAATCTCTTGGCCTTGCACAATCATCTTCTATATCACGTCAATCGTTAATATCTATTATTTGGGGATGGATCCTCTCCCGTTTAATTTCTCTACCGTTCTCTCCCTTTTAATTAATCTCAGCCATTAAATTCATCCAAGGGCTTAAATCAAGGCCACATCACTCCTTCCATTAAACTCACCGTTTCATTAAAAAATTAGACTTCTCTATTACAGTATTGTTAAGGAATGGGAGAGAAAGCATTTTGGTAACAAGTCCAGAGTTCTCCGCCGTTTCCTTTAAGCGTTTTAGCGTTTTCTCCAATCTTAATCCATCTCTACAAAAAGTGAACTTTGGATCGTGGAAACGCATAGATGGCTGTGAAATTGGAATCGATTTTCTTCTCGCCCATGGTTTCGAAATTGGAAGTGGGTTTTTACGCGTCCATGGCTACAATGATTTGTTCGGTGAGATTGACGGTTATTTGGACTATTTTCGTCTTTGCTTTTAAATCTCGTTTTCTCCCATTTTTTTTTGGTAAATCGATGTGATTTGAGTTTCTTTACTCCAATTTGTAGATATTCTATCCATTGTGTCGTCCATGGCTGCAAAACTGGAAGTGAGCATTGACGCCTCCATGGCTAACGTACAAAGAGAAAAAATTAGTTGGTGTATGTAATACCTTTCTTTGTGGGGTAAAATTTAGTTGGTATATGTAATTGTTTTTATCGCTGTAATAAGTTACTCTTTTGGTTGGGAATTTGGTCTTTAGTATGTGATGTGTATTGAAATTTGCCCGTGCAGTTTTGTAGTATATAGTTCTCCATTGCTGCTTTCTTGATGCATGACAGTTTGAAAATTTGCCTGCAATTTTATATTGAGTGTTGGTTTTGGAGTGCAGCTTCAAAATAATAATTAGGTACAACAATCTTGGTCTTATGAAGCTCAATGATTTGAATCAAACTGGTGGTTAGATTGAAAACATGTCTTTCTAATTATAGGTAGTTTTGAAACCACATCAGAACTTGGTTTTAAAATAATCTATTTTAAATGTTTTGATGTTAAAAGTGACTATAATGTATGGTTTAAATGGTGTATTTGGTCTTTTTTGTTTGTTTGTTTGTGGGGTTTAGGGCAGATCTTCTGTTATAGATATGTTGTACAAGAAATAATCTTTTTTGTTTGATTCTTATAGTGCTTGTAGGTTGGACGGCTTGAGCCAAGAGTGGAGTTAAGAATGGTCAGTTATATAAATATTTATGTTGATGTATAGTCTGCTATATAATATAGTATATATATATATATTGTCACTCTTTCAATAATTAAATCTTGTGCTGTTTGGTTTGCTCATTGAAATGCAGCATATAATTATGCAGGGGAATGCAATTGGTAACATTCTCCAAAGATGAAAGAGCAAAGCTTGATGTATTTTCAAGTTCAAGTTTGAATGCTCCTAGATGCACAAGAAATGAAATGAATATGCAGAATTTTCAAGACTTGAATATACACAAGAAAGAGCTAGAGAATTAGGGATGTGAACATGGATATAGTTTTGTTGTTTATATATTCTTGATGTAAATAAAGAGGTAGATAGTGACTGAACTAATTGTACATGAGATATGATTATCAATAAAATAAAGATGGTTTGTTCATCACATTGTCTATTCTTTCTCACTTGTCTCCTTTACTTTTCAAAAGCAAAAGCAATCATACAAAAAAACACATCTCCAAGCAAATGAAATAACAAAAATATCCATCATAGCTTGTGACCACTGCTGTTTGATTCTCCAATAAAGTCCAGTCCTTGAAGGGGATCATGAAAGTTCAATCTTTGATTGAGATCCTGAACAAATAAATAAATAAATAAGCTTAAGTAGTGGACTTGCTGGTTGTATAAGCTTAAGTACTTCAATAATGTGAGGAGTGAGAAAAGAAAGCAGAGTGTTGAATCATACAAAGATACAAAAAATCAGTCATATAATTGATCAATATAATTCATCAATGCCACAGAATTTTCCTCCATACATGATACAATTATAATGAAAACTGAAAGTCCCCTGCCACATATAAAATTTTTATCTGTAATATATAGGACTTAAATACTAATCCAACAGAACATTCATTCCCTGAACAATTAGTGAGAGCTTACAAACTACTAAATAGATGGAAATTAAAAATCTTACCAACAAGAATGCTGTATAACTAAATTGCTGGTTGTTCCCTAAAAAATTCTCATTGTGGACTTGACTTGAAGCTCCAATGTCCTAAAAAGAAGTATTTCCTCATTAATCACATTTCCTAAACTTTCACATAAACTGATAAATTACTAATTTGAGGTACTTACTATGGTTTGTTGGCTTTGGGAATATGGGGCAGATTGTAGAACTAGTTGTGACATGGATTTTGAAATCTTCCTTTGCTTATTTCCAAGTTCAAGTGGACTCTTGAGACGATTCCTTCTTCTAGACCCAAGTCTCTTCTTAATGCCAGCTGGTTGTGGCATGTCGATGCTAGTAGGAGCTATAGGATCATCTCTATCGCTTTCCACTTCCATCCCTAAATCTAAGTCTTTTAGTTTCTTGGTCATCTCAAGCAAAGTTTGATGGACAAAAGAGGTTTGTTGGTCAGAACTTGAAACTTCAGCAGCTATCTTGACAAAAGTGTGGCAAAGACTTCTATATCGAGATGTACGATCCAAATTGGTGTCTTCCTCAACTTCCTTCCCTCCAAAATCATGTATAATGCCATCTCTAGCATTTTTTGTCCATCTTTTCACTATGTATTGATCTGGAATCATCTTTCACATTATTAACAATAAACACAGTCAAAGCATGGCAACACAATATACCGACTCGTTCAAACTTCCTACACGTGCAAGTAATAGAGGATTCTTGAGGATGAAACCAAATTGTCCATTCGCTTGGGTAGCCATCCATAGTAATGATGTACTCAAACATAGAACCAATTTCCTTTCTTTGCTTTATAGAACAAGCAAAGAACAAGTCAAATTGTTCTTGGAATATATCCAAAATGTTACTAGTGTACATTTCTGAAACTTGTTGCAACATACGCGAGCTTAAACATTTTAATCTTGGTATTTGATTTCTTCCTTCAAATTCTCGCGTCAACTCATTATATCTTTTATCCTCCACTACTCGCTCAAAGTGTTTGAAAAATTGGATAATGTCAAGATCCGGATTCACGTAGTCTTTCACTTTTGAATTTAAACTCTCGCTCAATTGTGTGGTCCGAATGCCTAATGTCACTGTTCTCTTCATAAAACAAAATGCCCACTTCTCCTTTAATGCATAGACTGATTTTATCCATGTATTTTCATGGATATTATAGTCTGAAAGTAACTGACTCCAAGTTGCTTCAAACTTTGTCTCGTCTTCACATTTATACATGCAAATATTGAAGTCTCGTACAAAGTTAGATTCACCCTTCATCAAATAGCCTAAGTGCTTGCTGCGGTTTTGGGATAGATGCCATGTGCAAAGTCCATGATATGTATCAGGTAAAACCTCATGGATTGCTTTAGCCATTGCTTGGTCTTGATCAGTAAAGATGGTTTGGGGCCTCTTTTCACTATGAGCCTTCAAGAAGGTCTCAAATAACCATATAAATGATGCAGCTGTCTCATCATACAATAATGCAGCCCCAAAAACAACACATTCTTTGTGATGATTCAATCCCGAAAACATTGCAAGAGGCCTGTGTGCATTATTAGTACAATATGTCGTGTCAAAAGAGATGACCTCACCAAAGTAACCATAATCAAGTATCATTCTCGCATCGGCCCAAAAAATATTTGTTATTTGTTCTTCTGAATCCATTTGATATGCATGAAAGAAGGATGGATTCGCTGAATGTTGTTCTTGAAAATAAAGTAACAAAGTACCTACTTCTCCGTATGCCATACTTTTTTGCCGTCGCGTGCGAAGATAATTTTTTTGATCCACACGTGTAAATCCAAGATTGGCTCGACCCCCAACATGCTTGCTCATAAGTTCAAAACTCGATCTTTGTTTAATCCCTGAATCTTCTGCTAATCCAATTTCAAGACCTTGGACATCAGACACTTTACACTGACATGGTAACATGTGTATAGTTTGCGGGAGATGAAGAATGTGATTGTGCTCTTCTACAAAGTCGTTAACTCTTAGCTTCCCATTAACAAGAGCACACGACATTTTTACTTTGCAATCTATCCTTGTCTCAGGTCTAGGATGACGTGTTAAATAGTCCCTCTTATCTTTCTTTCGTCTCCCTTGCTTACAACATACAAACTTACATGAACTGATTATTCCATCCTTATTTTTATTCATATATGTCTTTCTAACACCAAATCCTATTTTACCACCATAGTCTGACCAGAATTTCCAAGCATGCACTGTCAAAGTTATCAAACTCCATTCCAACTTTAGGCTTCAAATCAATCTTCATATCAACATTTTCAAGAACACTTTGGTCTAATGTAGATACTCTTGCATCCCTACAATACACACATCACAGCTAATCCATCATGCAATAGCCAATAGACAAAAATAAGAAAAATGAAAAAGAAGAATAAGAAAAAGAGTAGTCTACCATCTAACAAGGTGACTTGAAAGATATTATTAAAAGCAAAGGAAAAATTCTTCTATCACTCTATAAAATTTTCATATACCCTTTTTTTTCTCCTCTTTTTCTAATTAGTCCTTCCTTAGTTATAGATATCATGTACTAAATCCAAATAACCATTAGAATATGAATATTGTTTCAAGTACAGAATATACAACAATTAAATAAAAGCCAAACTACTATCATTAAAAGTAAAAAATGAGAGATAAAAACAATAAAACAGGGGGCACGACCAACAGGAAGTCCAAATCAAACACTAATCCTTGGACCTAGTGGCAAAAGTCAAACTATTATTAGTAACATTAAAAAAATAAGTGCTAGAATCTTCAGAACTAAACATATATAACATACACAACTTCAGATTAAAAATCTTTTATAATATATGAAGGTCAAAAAACTTTTTAATCACTTTGCTAGAATCAGTTTAATATAATAAATAAAATATAAGAAAAGAAAATCATACATGGTGAGCTACTCCAAGCCAAACTCAAAAGGAGAAGGCAAGCTGCAGAACGAAGGGCGTTGAACTTCTGCGAGAGGGAGAAATGAGTTAATATTTTTAGAGTTAGCCATATATAAAATGAAATATGAAGAAGGCGGGAAAAGAATTTCTACCAAAACGCTTCCTCTTCCGTTTGTTAGCAGCACTGCAATAGAGAAGTCTAATTTTTTTAATGAAACGGTGAGTTTAATATAAGGAGTGATGTGGCCTTAATTTAAGCCTTTGGATGAATTTAATGGCTGAGATTAATTAAAAGGGAGAGAACGATAGAGAAATTAAACGGGAGAGGATCCATCCCCCTATTATTTATGTGCCTTTAATAATTCTCATCACTCTTTGACATTCAGGCTTCAGCTCCTAGATTCCTTTTTTTGCAGATTTGTTTTTGGTGATAATCTATATCTATATATATCTATATAGCAGCTCAACTTGCCACCAGAATCTGCCATGTGGATCTAAATTTTTTTTTGTCACTAATTTGCTCATTAAATTCTCCTTCTTCATCCAATAGAATCATCCTATTCTTATTTCCATATACTTTCTCTCCCCAACCTAAATCTCAGCCAAAAGGCATATTACATCTCATGACTTTATCTCCGCACTTTCTCTCACTCTATTGAGCCATGCGTTTTTTTTGTGTCACTTATCTCTTGCACCTAATCATCAACCAATAGGCAAACTTCTTTTCTTATTCCTCAATTTCTATTCAACCTAAATATTAACCAGTAGCCTTCATTCTTTTGTTATTTCTATCACCCCTTTATCACTCCATTGAGGTGTTTTTTTTGTTGTAAACAGATTCCTTTTTTTTTTTCCGAATTTGCTAGCATTAATTGCCAACCATATTTCAATTTTATTGGAGGGAAAATTGTCATCTTTCTCACTCCTTAATGAATTATGTTTCAGGCAAAAAAAAAAACGTGGCACCAAGGCACCTTATATATTTTAAAATTGATTGACAAAATTGAAAGTAAATTAAGATTACAAATTCAAGCAGGAAGGTGAGTATTTAGGTGAGTATTTTAGTGCGGTGATGGAGAGAAAAGAAAATTATACTTCCAATTTTCATATACATAAGCACGTTTGGATTTTTTTTTCTTTTATCTCAAAAGCATTTTTTTAATAAAAAAAAAAGACCTTTTATAAATATAAAATCTTGTTTGGGCAAATTTTTAAGATATAAAGAGAAGTTAAAAAAAATAATATATAATTGTTTTAAGAAGTTCAATTTTATAGCTTCTATTTAAAGCACTTGCAAAAACTATTCTTTTAGTTCATTTTATTAATTAAAAGTACTTTTATCATTTTATATCCAAACAACTTTGATAATTAAAAATACTAGTGTTTTCCTCAAAAGATCTTTTAAAAAAAATTTGATAAATAAAGTTCTTTTTTTACAAGGTTATCCAAACGGGCTCATAAGAGTCTTGTTAAAATTATTTTTAATTTTTTTAAAAAAATTTAATTATAGATTCTTGTTCCTTTTTAAAAATCTTTTTTTACAAGCTTAATTTGTTTATTATTATCAATTTGTCAGTTTTCTTATGTTTATGATCCATCTCAGCAAAAAGGTGACATCAATATTTTTTTTTACCAAAAAAAAAAGGATACAGAAACTTGAAGGATTCGAAACTGACCCATTGGGCTTATCACATTGATTATTGGCCCATGGATCAAAATATATAATGACTCCAACCAAATACTCGCTTTACACAAGCCCGGTACTGTCTCTCCAAACTCATAATGTCACGGTATTCGGTCCAAAAATATTATTAAATTAACAATTTCATTATTTAAAGATTATCTCTTTTGAAATCTGATATCTTAAAGACATATTTTCAATTAATTTAGTCATTTACTTAAATTAAGAGTACATTAAAGATTGGCCAAAACCTCATTTTGGTTCCTAATAATTTTTCTGTTCTGTTTTGGCTCTTATGTTTTCCAAGTTTTATTTTGGTCTTTAATTAACTATTGAATGTGGTCATATTTCATTCGTTTCAAGTCTAAATGCAATGAAATCGGAGCTACGAGTTTCATTTGTTTAGATCTTTCTTTGCCCGTTGGAGGCTTTCAGCAAACAAGATCAAATCAGGTCTGAAATCAAGGCTGAAATTGGGTTGCTCATTTCATAAAGTTGATCATATCTCTCATTTCAAGTTCAAATATGTTGAAAATCAGAGCTATATATTACTCTTGAAAAAATTTTTCTTTGTCTAGTTAGCGCCGACAAACAAGGTCAAATAGTACTATGAAAGTTGATATTGATGTTTTGACTAAATTCATTTTCGAAATATTATCTGACCGCGGCTCGTTTACCGATGACCATAATTGAATAGAGAAAGATAAATGATGCTTCCTAAACAAGATAGATGATGCTTCCTAAAAAAGAGGAAGGGGCATGGACACTTAACCTTTCTCTCCCCTCCCTTCCCCTCCTAGTTGTTAAATAAGCCGAAGACTATGTTTGGACTCAGGAGGAGAAAAGAAGGGAGAGGAAGAGGTTTTGGACCTATTCCTCTTGTTTGGAAAGTACAAGGTTGGAGGCAAAGGGAATAAAGGATTAACTTCAAATTTCTCATTCTTCTTCTCCCTTCACAAATTTCAAATATTTCAAATTAAAATATTTTAGAGTAGAAATTGCTTCCCCAACAAGGGGGAGAATAAAAGAAGATTAACCCTTCCCTCCTCCTCCCCTTCCGATTATCCCAAAAAAATAAGTTTGTCATATTTCTTTCGTTTTAAGTTTGAACCCAAAAAGTTCGGAGCTGCAGGTTACTCTTACCGAGTTTTTTTTTTCTGTCTAGTTGGGACCGTAAAAAAATCAGGTCAAGTCAAGTTTGAAAGTATATTTCAGACCAAAAAGTAAAAAATTATGAAAAATTAGTCTCAAACTCACTTTCAAACTCGATATAAAACCTACAGTTCTGAACTCATTGTATTCGGACTAATTGAAATGCAAGAAATATAACCAACTGCGCTTTGTGATCGTAAAAAGAGAGGTCTACCTCCGGGACCCAATTTGACCTTGTTTGTTAATGTTCTCAACTGAATAGAGAAAATACTCATAAAAAACAACACGTAGCTTTGGACTTGACACATTTGAACTTGAAACAAAAGAGATATGACAACATTCAAAAATAATTTGGGACCAAAATGAAACTAAATAGAAACATTTATGATCAATAAGAAACTTTTGAAACATGTAGGACCAATATGAACTTAGAGTCATATATTTAGGACCAATTTGAGTATTCAAGCTATTATATATATATGTTTAAAACTGTTCATCTATCCTAACTTTAATTTAGTGATTAATAATTTCTCTTAAATAAAATTTTCTTTTCCCTTTTAAGAAATTAACATTTACAACGACCAAATTTTAGCTAGTTAATTGTTTTTTTTTATATAAATTAAGAGTATCTACCATCGAAAATAGTGATTAATCTCTTTGTCGCGAGTCCTCAACATAAGGGAGCCAACTAATTGTTTAAATAGCACCTAAGGGTCGATTCAGTGATCCAATTCAATCCATATTCCACCCGAATAGGAAATCTAAACAAAATGATTGTTTTGCAAAAGGTTAAAAATTAAGAAAGTCTTTTGTTACTTTTTAAAATTTAAAATATTCTTTCTAGAGTAGCTAAATAATTCATACTCAACCCACATCGTTAGGATGGAAGAATCTCTTAAAAAAAATAAATTCATTCACAAAGTCTAAAAATTAATATCAAATTGCTTATAACTTGGATAAACTTCTTATTAACCAAGACTTTTATTGAAGAGCATATTTGATCTACAATAGATAGATCACATATAGCTAAATTAATTATCAGCAAACATACAAGAACATCCAACTATTAATGCTCTTCAGTCCTTAGTTACATACATGCTTACATGCTCGTCTATTCTCACACACACCTATAGTATATATATATATATATCTCCCTACTTAATGAACACTTAGAACTATATAATATATATAGACCAAGCTATTTGTTCAATTCACATACTCAACCCAATTCAATCCAACCCGATCAGACAAAGTCTTCGGACTTTGTCTCCAAATCCAACGCTAACCCATCCTTGGTCTTTGCATTATGGTTAGAACAAACAAAGTCGAGATTATAAAGCACAGGTATCATCGCTACATAACACAAGAAAACAAGAACAGGTCCAAAGATCCAAAGAACTAAAGGGATGGCCGAGTAGAAGAGCCTATTCCCCACGGTGTTCATTATCGTCCCTTTCTCGAAAAGCTCGGTTAGATACACTGGTGTGACCATCGATTTTGGGGCCTGTGGCGTGCAGATGAGGACACTAACTTGGTTGAGGAACCTTATGGAGAGGGTGTGACAAAAGAAGGAGAAGAGGAAGATGGTCAAAATTGACACATATTTTAGGGATAGCATGAATTCTCCATGGGCACCAAAAACAACGTCGTTTATGGGTTTTTTAATGCTGTATGTGCTGCTTATGACGGCTGCTAGACCCGCCGAGAGGAGGATGGCGGTTGTGGCCATGAGGGTGGATCCCATGATCAAGTTGCGGAGGGTTTGGACGGCTAGGATGTTCTTCTTTTCAATGTCCTAATAATAAGTTTATCAATTAAATTAATCAATATTTAAAATGAATGGTCTAGATGAAAGTCAAAGTTACTTAAGATTTATAATATAAAAAAGAGTAAACTAATAATTTGGTTTTTAAAAGATTACCGAGCTGACAATTCGATCATTAAAAGATTGAAATATACAGTTTAATCCTTAAAAAATCAAAATAACATATTAATTATTCTTTTTATGAACTAAATAGTATATTGTTTGAATATTTTTTTAAAGACTAAAAAGTATATATTATTTTGATCTTTCATAAATTAAAATAACATTTTAATAATTTAGTTTATACAAGTTCCCACATGATAGTAAAGTTATATACCTATAGTAAAATATTAAAAAGTATAAAAATATGTATTATATCTTATTGTACGAATATTGTTGATGAACTTATTACTCGTTCTTTTAAAAATATATATAGACACACAAATATAATAAAAGTATAATTTAAATTACCCAAGCACTAAGAGTCTCTCAGAATTAAATGGATGGAGAAGAACAATGGAATCTTCAAAAGGGGAAAAGAAATGGCAAGCCACTTAGCGTTAAGACAGAAAAAGATTTAATACTTTTAATTACTTTGTATAATTATAGAAGATTGTGGCTTGAAACATGAAAGACAGTTTCTTTTTTCTTTTTTTCTTTTTATTTATTTTTAATTTGATGAAAAAAGCAATGAGAGTTTGATGGATAGCCAACGCCACACCACAAAAACAAAAAGAAGTGGAATCATGATAAATAAGGAAAAATGATTTGACGTCATATTCCCTTATATTAAAGATACTACTTTGTTCACAGTAAAATTTAATCAAAAGGATTAATAAAGTAAAATCCAAAACCTTGGCCAGCCAATAGTTTGTAGATTCTGTCGGATACTCATTGTTGCATCTTTTTTACTCGTCTCTTTTGGATAAAAGTTAAAAATGTAAAAAACTCTATTAATTTAATTATTGTACTATTATTTTAAATTTTTTTTGAAAAGTAATAAAACGTGTCATGAATTTTAATTTTTTTGTAAATAATCTATTTTATTAATATTTTTTAAAAAATAAGTTTCTATAAAACTTTATAAATATTGTTATATTTTATATTGATCCAAATTAAAAAATAATTATTGTTATACTTTATAATAATTAAAAATAGTAATTGAAAATGAAAATAATATTTCTAGTAAAATAGGTTATGTATACAAAATTAAAAGTTTATGGAGTATTTTATATATTTACACAACAATCAAAGTTCTGGGAGGTTTTTCATAAATTAACCTTACATAAATAATTATGTAAGAAAACATAAATGAGAAAATAGAGTTGAGTTAAAAAACAGTAGTTAAATAAATCATGCAATAATATTATTCATAAATTTTAAAGATAACTAAAAGAAAAATCTTGTGGACCAGCTATTATATTTTGGCTAACTTAAATTTTTATGAGGGTAAATTACACTTTAGTACCCTGTGATTTAAAAAGTGACATTCTGATAGTATGTAGTATTCTCCATTAACACTTTGATACCCTAAGCTTTAACTATGTTAGAAAATTAATAGAAACTGGCATTTAATTTTTAGAGCTATTTCATAATTTTAACAATTTTCTAGAGGGTAAAAGGCCATTTTAATGCAAGAAAAAGAGGCTGAAATTACTAAAACACCCATCAATATTTAAATATATTCAAAATAGTTCTTAAAAACATAAAATTTTAGATCTTAATAGGACTAAATTGCATAATTTTTCCAGAATTGGGACTGTTGTAATTTTATCTTTTGTCCTATATTTTTCAAATATTATGTTTTGACCCCAAAATCTTCTTTATAGTTTTCATTTTAGTCCCTAGATAATATGTATTTAGGGATCTAATTATAATTTTCCAAAAATATTAGGGTCAATATGTAATTTTTGAAAAAGTTGTTATGGTTAAAATTACAAAATAACCCCAAAAATTCCAATTTTCGTTAATTTTCTAACGGAATTAAAGCTCAGGGTACCAAAGTGTTAACAGAAAATACCACATGGTATCAAAATATCACTTTTAAAACCACAAGGTACCAAAGTGTAATTTACCCTTATTATTATTTTGGTCAAACTCATTTCTTTATTTTGGTCATAGGAATTTAACTTAAAGATACCTTAATTACCATGCTCATTTTACTTCAATTTTCCTCATTTTATCTTAACTAAGCTTTAGTTATATGCATGTTTGTAGGGTCCAGGTGACACCAACATGTTAATTCTTTATCCTTTTGCAACTGATTATTGTCCATAAAACTGATAGAAAGAAGGAATAATTATATGCTTCTCGAATATATAAATATATAAATTAGGGAGGGAAATATTCCGAATGTTAAGCAAAGGGTGATAAGTGATAACACCAAATTTTGCAGACAGTCAAAAAAAAGAAAAGAAAATGAAAATGATTGATTAGTGATATATAGACCCAAAAGATAAACAGTAAATAAATCTAGCACTTACTAGTTGTCCTATATTCACTCAAGCACCAATAAAATCATGAGATTAATGATAATCAACCGTTATATATTTATACATAACTTTTAATTGTTGATATCTCAAAATTATATTATGACCTTAAAATATCACAAAAAACATATAAGAAGAAGAAAGTAATAAAAGAAAATTAAGTAACATCTTCCATAACTGATCTTTATATTATTTAAAATTAAAAAAAAAATAATAAACAATTATAAAAATAGAAAAATTACCATGATTTTTTTATTATATTAATATATATAATAAAAGTAATATTTAAAAAAAAACTACAACTTTTAAAAATATTTTTTATAAAAAAAAAATTAAAAACATACAATAATTTAGCTTGCCTCATTGGCCCAAAGAAAGAAAAATATATATAATATTTGGCTCCATTAACTTGCTGTAGGCTAGCTTCAATAAATATGGGATTCGTTCAACCCTTATATATATATATATATATATATATATATATATATATATTACTCTTAACAAATATATATATAGACAGTAGTATATACTTAAACCTTTGAAACGAACCAGAGACAGAGAGCTAAACTACAAATTAACAACGCTAATACCACAAACAGAGAAATGGGTTTTACCCAGAAAAAAAATAATATGATGATGTCTCAAATTAAAGAGATAATAACAACAACAACAACAAAAATTAATTAAGAGAAAAAAGAATCAACAACACACACACACACACACACATATATAAAAATTAAAGTTGATGAAGGCAATTAATGAGGTTAATTACGTACCTTGATCATAGCAGGAACCCAAAATCGTCGTCCATGAGAGTTGATTCCAAGTATGGTAGTGAAGGGATTAGTTCGAACCTTATGCCATAACCAAACATGATAACCTATTGTTATTGCTATTCCTAATGGAACTAGCATCACATCCATATAATATTTCTTCCATTCCATCATGATCAATAATATTTCTTTTATATATATATATATAATATACACACACACTTTAATTTTCTTAGCTTCTAGCTCACAGATTATTTCTCTCTTCCTTATAAGCTATATATAAGGGTCTATTATATGCAATGATGCATAATGAATGAATGAAGATGGATGATAGATTCCTTCTTCTCTCAATTCTGTATAGCTATAACTCTGATCACACATGAGACCAAGCATATCTATTTATAAAGAATATGTTGGTAATAATGGTATAGCTATTAGCTAGGTCCTCCAAAAATCGTCCGACGTCATGGAAAATTCTTAATATAATAGAGTATTTTGTAATTGGGTATTTTTTTAAATATTAGTATTTATTAATTAGGTAAACATTTAAATCATGTGATTGAATAGGATTGACTAAATCCTAAAAATTTATGAGTGTCAGAATCATAAATACGCATTTAATCTTTGTCTATTAATTAATGGAATAGTCAATAGTTGTTGTGAAAACCGAACCGGATAGAGATTCCAACAAACATTCAGTTCACGGTTTGATTGGTTTAATCGGTTGAACATCGGTCGGACCAGATGACTCAATAAATAATTATTTTTACTATATTAAATATAAATACTATATATTTTTTGTTTGTGGTTTAAGATATGCATTTAATTTATTACTAAATACATTTTTTTATCAAAATAATATAATTTTTCTCTCCACTACTAAAGATTATAGATTGAATGCATTTTTTCAAGCAAGTGAATGGACTTAATGTATCTTAAACAAGATCTAATAAGTCATAAATTCATAATAGTTAATTAAATTTAATATTTCGACCCTCAAATTTCAAGTTCAACACAAAATAGAGGAAGAGGACCAAATAAGAAAATGAATAGAGAGCATAAGCAAACAAAAAATTGAGATTTTAAAAAAAAAAAAAAAAGTTGGACCGTCGGTTCGGTCCAGCGGTTCAACCCCGGTTACAGTTTAGTTTTTTTGGTCGAACCCACTCGCTTTCACATTCGGTTGGCGGTCAGACCGTCCAGTCCGGTCCGTTTCTGACAACACTGGTCAATAGTGTAATGAAATTTAGGTATAGTTGTGTGAGTAATTAATTAAAAGAAAGAGTTTACATTTTTTTCTGTTTAAAAATTATATTGAGGAAATTTTATAATATATTGTGCAAAAATATAATTGAGAAAGATTTACAATTTTGGTCAAATTGTAAATATGGTCTTATATATATTTTGCTTAGTTCCCAATTTTCTCGTATATCTTTTTTTTTGGGGATTGGATCCTTTAGAGTTCCTTTCCATGTATTTCTTGTGGAGTTAGAGGAAAAATATGGATTCCATAAAATAAAAATATATAAAAACTAAATTTTCTCTTTCTTTCTCTTCTTTTCTCTTCCTTTCTCTCTCATAATCTACCAGAAATGTAGAGAAATGAACTCTAGAGGATCCATTTTCCTTTTTTTGTTGCACTTTTAATTTTATATCTTTGGGTCAGTTCTCAATTTGGTCTTATATCTTTTTCTCTTTATAAATTTGGTCTCATAATTTTTGGTCAATTACAGAATTGGTCACATATCTTTAGGTCAGGTACAGAAGTGGTCTCATATATTTGCAAAAGGATGATTGATATTTTTGTAAAGATATTGTTAGGACTTATTATTATTATTAATAATAACATTATCATATTGTTATCGTTATCGAAGAAATGGTACGAGAAGAATTGAAGATTTTTGAAATTTTGAATCAATGGAGAGTGTTGAGAATATGATTCAAAATTAGTTAATTATATTTTGTCAACATATTTGATTGTTAATTTGTTTCCTTTTTTAGTTATTGTCAAGCCCAACTATTTGGGAAGATTATTTAAATTATATTTTCTGTTATTCCCAAAATTTGTTTGAGATGTCTTTCAGATTTGAGATTAATTTTTAGAATATTTGATTGGGATTTTTAGATATTTTGAATTAATATACTCCATAAAATAGGGTATTTTCTGATTGAATAAAATGGATGAGTTCTCTTAAAAAAAAATTCCAACAAATATGTAACCAATTTTGCAACTTGACCAAAAAAAATAATATGGGACCAAATTGAGACCTTTTGCAAAGATATGAAACCAAAAGTGTAACAAAAAAAGATACAGGACCAAATTAAAAACAAAGATACCAGACCAAATTTATATTTTGAAGTTTAATCTACAATTTTTATTATACAAAAGTTAACAGATAATAAAATTATCTTAATAAGATAGCGGTAGTTCGTAGCTATTGAAATTTCGAACAACGTTAATATTCTTGTGTAATAGTATTGTTTTCTTTCCTCTTTCCTTGTTTTTATGATTGCCCTCTCATCCAAGAGAAGAAGCCAACGATGAAAAATTTACAATATATAAAACTATTATGCGTTAATTGCATTTAGTGGTGAACTTAGGTATCATCTCTCTCTCTCTCTCTCTCTCTCTCTCTCCTTTTGGAAAGCAGCGTTAATTCTACCTTAGAATAAAGACTTATTTTGAAAAAAGTAATTAGTGACTTATTTTTTTAAAAAAGTAATTAGTGCATTATTAACTTTATCCTCTTGATTACACATATCAACAAGATTCAATATTTTTAAGAGTGGTAGAGTCCTTTAAGCACAATGTCTTGGATTCGAGCAACAATACTTACAGTATTATTGTCGCCACAATCGTAATTGTGAACTGCAATTTTTAACCATGCTAATTGTTATAAGAGATACCGATAAAGAAGGTGTTATTTCTTGATCAAACATGGATCTCTAAAGATTGTTTATGAGGATGTTTAATTAATTTGTTAAAGAGAAAATTAATTTTGATTTTTAAGATATTGGATTAAATGATAGGGTAAATTACATAAAAGAGCCATGTGGTTTGACCCATTTTCAGATAAGGTCCTATGGTTTAAAAAGTGTTAAAATGGTGACCGGCAGTGCGGAGATAGGCGTCGACCACGGCATGCTATCGCCGTCGCCATTAGCGAAGTTTAGGAAATAGAAACGGAGCTTCTAGTATGGTAAATTGAAATGGCTACTACTTATAATTGAAGACTCTAGCAAAATTAAATTGGTAGAAATTTGAAAAGCTTGTGTAAGTTTGATTAAGTTGAAAAAAATGCATACATTTGTAGTGATAAATTTTGTAAATGGCAGTGGGAGAATGATGAAGAGCCCTAGAAGAAGAAGAAGGAAAGGAAAGATCGAAGATGACAGAATGCAATCGTGTTTGGTGTTTTACTCTTATTGTATTTAGGTTTAAATTGCAAAATGGTCCTTTTTTAGTTTGTTTTAATTAAAAAAATGTTCAAATTACAAAACAGTCCACCTTAAAATTCATTGTAACCTGGCTTTGTTAATTTGGATGGAAAAAACTACCTAGGATCCTATTTATTAACAGAGGAAATCACGTGCCTCCATTTTGACACTTTTTAAACCACATGGACCTTATCTGAAAATGGGTCAAACCACAAGACTCTTTTGTGTAATTTACCCTAAATTATATCTGATATATATTTTCTTACAATTTCAAAAGTTATTTTTTTTTAACTTATCAATAAGAGGTTAGTTAAAATGGTAAACGATTTGATATCATTTAAAAATAAGATTTTTTATTCAAAATTTTATAAATACGTACAATATTTTTTATGGAAGGCTCTTCTATATTTTAATTTACGATGTAGGTCAAATTCTAATTAATCAGAGGAAAGCTTTGAATATATATTGAGTATACGACAAAAATTCTTATTTCTAATTTATGTTGGTTATCAGTAAAGAAAATTTCTGCTTAGTATAAATTAACAGATTGGGAATTTTTTTTAGTTGCTTAAGATATCCTTTAACCTATCCCCATAGGTTAAGATTAATCTTCCGCGAATTAAGAGAGATTGGGAACTTTAATTTATGCAAAATCATATCAAATTCGGTAGCACTTTAGAATTGACACAGTAAAATAAATCTAGTTCCTTTTTCTTTTTAAAATCAGAATCTATATAGTAATTACAAGAGATTCTTGAATGGACTAATGGATGGGATCGAGTATCTGATCATATAGTTTGATCAAGCTAATTAGTAATTAGTGAGATGTAGCCATCCATGTAAACATATGTATATATATAGGCAAAATACTGTTAGTATCCCTAATGTTTGTGATCATTTTCAGTTATATCCTTAATATATTTTTTATCAATTATATCCCCATCGTTTTACATTTGAGTCAATTATATATATTCCTACATTTGGGGTATAATTGATAAAAAATGTAAAACATTGGAGGTACAATTGCCTAGAAAATAAAACATTGGGGATATAATTGACAAAAAAAAAACATTGGGGGGTATAACTGAAAATGACCCAAAACATTGAAGGTACTAACAGTACTAATTTTGTCCTCAAACTTTACATCAATTGTCAATTTTGTCCTCAATGTTTCACATTTCTATCAAATTTATCCTTTGCTCTTACTTAAGCCAAATATTAATGACAGAATCTACCTAACTAATGATATATAATGTAAAACTAATAGAAAAAGAAATCAAAATCCTAACTAAGATTAAAAAACAGGATGCAGTCTGTCGTTAATTTATTAAACGAAATTAGTCAAAGGATACAATTGACCAAAATGTAAAACATTAGGAATAAAATTGACAGCAAAAAAAATATTGAGAACGAAATTAACAATTAGTGCAAAATTTAGAGACAAAATTAGTGCTTTTGCTCAAATATTTTTCTTTAGATAATACTACTAATAGATATAGATGTTGATGATTAATTTCATTGATCTAGTTGGATGTAAAAAAACATGAAATTTAATGCTCGCGCAAGCAAGTGCATAAAACTGAGAATCTGCAAATTAAAGGCATTGGGTATGGAATAAGTGCTTCTTCACCTCTGGCCGTTATGTTTGCACTCAGGATTAAGTCTCTCTATCTAATGCCAGACACGTGTTTTTATTAATAATCTATTTTGACGTGTGCTATTTTTAATTATTTGGTTGCAACTTGCTAGCTAACACACTTTAAATAAACAATTCATATAGTATAATTAAGCATTTAATTTGCATTAACTTCGTATAATATAATATTAATATTTACAACTAGTATTTCAATTTGATCACGATACTAATTGCTTGCTCATCCGCAATAAATGATGATCATGCGCAAGGTTCATTTAATTATTTTCTTTTCTTTTCATTTATGTGGTGTCTGTATTTTGTATTTTCTAGATATCTGACTAGTTTTATTCAAAAAATTGACACTTTTTTTTGTTCTTTATACATATTTTCTTTAGGAACTTAGATAACAATTCGATGTTATAAAAGCTTTTCACCTGAGCCACACATTATGAGTCATGCCCAATATATTTGACTATATGAGAGATTTAAACAGCTTAAAATGAGAGTTTAATTAGGAGAATTGAACATCAATAGTTTTTTTGGTAGACAAAAATTTAGGGGAGTTTAGCCCGAGAAAACATCAATAGTTTTAATTAGGGGTGTTTGCTACATCAATTTTCTTTTTATTTTTAAAAATTATATTTATGAGAATCACATTCTCAAGATTGACTTTTAAGAATATAAAAAATATGTTTGGTGAGTTAAAATATTTTATATAAGGCGACCAATGTGACGAAATCATAGATACTATTATTCTTCACGAGTTTTTTCTCTATTTAATTGGAGTTGTCAGTAAACAATAATGTCAAATAGTACTTTGAAAGTTGTTTGTGTTTTGACCAAACTCACTTTTGAAATATCATTTGACCTCATTTGTTGATGACTCCAACTGAATAAAGAAAGAACTAGCTCGTCAAGAGTAATTCTTAGCTCCGATTTCGTTGCTTCGTACTTGAAAGTTGAAACAAGAGAAATGACCAACTTTAGAAAACGAGCAACCCACTTTTGGTCCTTATTTTAGGCCCAATTTGATCTCTTTTATCGACAGTCCTAACTAACTGAGTAGAGAAAGAATTTGTTAAGAGTAACATACAACTTCCATTTCGTTGAATTCATATTTGAAATGAGAGAGATCTATATGACCAACTTTAGTAGGGACCAATCATGAAACTTATTAAGGACCAAATTTTTTTTTGGGGAAACATCAAGGACAAAAATGGAACAGAAAAAATTTTGGGGACTAAAATTGGAATTTAGGGTAAACATTAGGGACCAAAATGATATTTTGGCCTTTTTTCTATTTTTCTTTTAACAATTGTACTTTATTTCTAAATGATAAAAGATAATTTTTATCATAATTAATTATAATTTACAAATATCATTGAGGCCAAAGTGCAATTTTGGTCCCTTATCTTTTGAGGTAAGTTACAATCCAGTCTTATATGACCAAATTCAATAGTTTGGGACCAAAATAAAATATTGTGTCAACATTTAAGACCAATTTAAATATTTTGAAACATAAAAGGTCGAAATGAACAGTAGGATATGCATTTAGGACCAAAATGACCATTTGATCAAAAGANATGATAAAAATACAAAATAGTCCTATTTTTTTTTATAGTTTTCATTTTATTCCCTAGATAATATGTATTCAAGGACCTATTTGTAATTTTATGAAAATGTTGGGGGTCAATATGTAATTTTTGTAAAATTTGTTATGGTTAAAATTACAAAATAGCACCAAAAGGGTATCAAAATGTTAATAGAGAATACTACAGGGTACCAAAGTGTCACTTTTTAAACCTGAGGATACCAAAGTGAAATATGACCAAACCAAAGGATATCAAAATGCAATTTACCCTTCATTTTTTGTTATATTAAGACTTTATTTTTTTAGATTAATAAATAATACATTCATAATTCTATAAGAAAAATTGTATAAATTTATATTTTAGACCTTTTATATAAATAAATATATAAAATTTTTAAAATTAACTAGACTTGTATCTGTGTAAATATCTGTACCTATTCAAGTGCCACCTAGATATTTTGACATGTTCAAACATTTAAGATGGAAGCACGATTATTGATAAATTTTAAAAAATCAATAATTTATAGTTAATGCAAAACATTTTTCTTTTTTCTTTTTTTAAGTTGATTAAAGAAGATATAAAATAAATAATCATTTGAATATAGAAAAATATTTTATGATCTAATTAATAATAGGTATTTTTTCTCTAAGTACCTCGTCCACAAATTCAAATTAGACAAAAGTGTCATTGGTGTCTTCAAAGTATGCGGTTATTTTCAATTATACCCTCTAAAATGTTTTTTGGTCAATTGTACCCCTAAAGTATGGGTCAGTTTCAATTATACCCAAAAGTTTTTTGAGTCACTTATACCCCTAATTTTTTATTTTTTTATCAATTGTACCCTTAATTTTTTTTTGTGTCAATTGTACCTCTAAATTGGTGGACATTTGGGGGTACAATTGACTCATATGTAAAACATTGAGGGTATAATTGATTAAGAAAAACTTTGGAGGTATAACTGAAACTGACCCCATACTTTGAGAGTACAATTAATCCAAAAAGAATTTTAAGAATACAACTGAAAATGATCACATACTTTAAGAGTGTTAATACCTTAAAATTACTTCTCCGGCTTGATACACTTTCCCCTTCCCCAATATGTATGTATGTGTGTATATATATATATATATATATATTATAATAGTTTTTTTTAATTAAGTACTCCCACTAATCTATTTTAAATTTCCTTTTGATTGAGAAGAGATTTGCATATCTATACCCACCATCGTTATAAACTTCTTGTCAGATTCATAAGTATATATTTATAGAAGATGATGGACTAAATTAATTAACAAGAATATATATATGAGCCAAAAGTGAACCTTCATAATTAAAATCCAGACCACTTCTAATTAATTAGAAAAAATTATAGTTTTTTTTTTCTTTTAATGTCCTTGCGGTTGGGCATGGGGGAGGTGGCTACTACAAACACTTACTATATATAAACGAATTCACTATGTATTAAAAACTGACTTTTTAATCACTTTCTCTATGAAGAATCAACTATCTCTTGGAATCTCCATTATACTATTAGATTTCAGGATTGTGGAATCTACATAATTTCATCATACAATTATTAATTTGTATGTAGTGTGAGAGAATTCAGTGGGTAGCCTGAGGTTGCCATTGATGATCCAAAACATTTATAACTTTTTGTCTAAAAAAACAAAGGAAAACATTCTTTTTGATGTACGGATTTTAAGTTCCACCATGAGTGGAAGGGAAGGAGAGGAACCCACCATCATGTGCCTCTAACCCTAAACCTTTTAAGATTCCCTCTTTTCTTTCCTCTAATTATATTTTCATGGATTCCAATTGTCATGTGCAATGTAAAATATTGTGTTTTCTATGTCATGTTGTCTCATTTTGAATAAGTATTGATGAGATGCAAGTAAAGTGATATATATATATATATATTATACTGGTCAAATTATTAAATTGGTCCTAAATGTGTGTCATTAAGTTTATTTTGGTCCTAAATGTTTCAAAACATTCAAATTGGTCCTAAATGTGTGTCATTAAGTTTATTTTGGTCCTAAATATTACCATTTGGTTTCATTTTGGTCCCAAACTTTTAAATGTCGTCATATATCTCTCGTTTTAAGTTCGAATGTGACGAATCCAAAGTTATACGTTGCTTTTGATGAGTATTTTCTCAATTGAGTTGGGCTGTCAACAAATGGGGTCAAATTGAGTCACAAAGTGGGTTGTTCGTTTCACGGTCAAATAAGCAAAGTTGGTCATATCTCTCTTATTTCTAGTCTGAATGCGAAGAATTTAGAATTACAGGTTACTTTTGACCAGTTCTTTTTTCTGCTTGGTTGGGAACATCAACAAATGAAATCAATTAAATCTAAAAGTGGGTTTGGGAATAAAAAGTAAAAAATTATGAAAAATTAGTCCCATATCTATTTTTTGAGCCCGATTTGACCTCATTTGCCTACGATCTCAACTGGATAAAAAAAGGACTTGTCGCATTTCGATTAAAAACAAAAGAGATATAACCAACTTTTCTTGTTTGACTATGAAACAAGGGGCCCACTTTCAGGACTAGATTTGACTTCATTTACTTACAATCCCAACTGAATTGTGAGAATACTTATCAAAAGTAACACGTAGTTTTGGACTCATCACATTTGAATTTGAAACGAGAGATATATGACCACCACATTCAATAGTTTGGGACTAAAATAAAACTAAAAGACAACATTTAAGACCAATTTGAACATTTTAAAATATTTAAGATCAAAATGAACTTAAGAGCATACATTTAATACCAATTTAAACATTTGATTATATATAGTTTTGAGGTCTTTTATATCAGAAATTTCAAAAATCACATATAATATATCACATCACATCTTTTTAAACAATATAGCAAAAGATATAAAACAAAAAATGAAACAAAAAAGTTGAGACCAAATTGAGACCTGAACAAAAAATTATGGGACCAAAAGCGCAATTTGACCAAAATAATAGTTGCATAATCTTTGAAGTATATATGTAAAGTCGATCTACATGTACATACATGAATTTGGGGTGTTATTGCAATTTTGGTCGATTTAATAAGATATTATTTCACACATCCATGATCCATTTAATTAACTATATATACATATGAAACCATTCGTCATGAAAAGAGTCAAAGGGAACAGGATTAATATTGATGGTCCCCATAAAAAGGAAATTAATAGGATTAAGAAAAGGTTTAAAGCTGAATGCTGATGATACACAGCTTAAATCTTTGTCCCTATTTAACTAAATGATAAGCTCAGAAAAGATCAATATTGGGATTTTTATTTTCATTCATTCTGTCATCCAGATAATTATTATACTTATTATGTGTTAGTGCTCAAAGGCAGCTTTAATTATGACTCTTACAAATATATATATATATATATTTGCAGAGGGCTGACCTTGGAATTATATGGATTTATAAATATGGGTCCTTTTGATTATAGTTTAGGATTTTTATATTGCTATTTAGGAAAGTTTTGAGACATGCCAACTAGGGTTTGGTTTGAACTTTTAAGGTATATTGTTTCAGGTCATGCTTGATTTATGTATCAATTTCCTTAATTACTAATGAACAAGTACTTACTTTGAGGGAAAATTCTTGTGTTTGGGAAGATTTAAAGGGAAATAAACACCTTCAAATTAATAGAAAAAAAAATGGACGATTTTCTAAAAGATACATTTTTTTTATTGAAAATAATCACACTGAATTAAAGTGCCTCTTCATTTATATAGAGTGGTCTTAATAGAAAAGATCTTTTTGGTATGGCATTATGAAAAGAAAAAAAAAAGGATAGAGCTACTCTTAGCAGTTAGCAGTAAATTAAAGCAAAAAGGATGAAATTATTGTTGAGTGATAATAATGACCTATTTAAAATCTTTAATTGTCTGCTTTTTTATCTAGTTTCTTACTCCGAAGAACTTTGACAGTTTGACTCATCCTGTTGAATACAAATTTATATTTCGACACTAAAATTCAAAGCCCCTTAAATTTCTTTTCTCAATGATTTATAAATGGATCAGGCCAAAAAAAAAAAAAATTTATAAATGGAGGATAAAATACTAATAAAAGTACCTTTCAAAAGATTTCACTAAATATTTGTCACATTGTCTTTCATATAATACCCTATTATTTTAAGAAAAATATTTTATAACAAGCAGAGATTTAAAACAATGCCTAACAAGCTCTATGCCTCTGTCTCCTGTATTAGGCGTAGCAAAAAGAAAAAAAAAATCAATTTTTGAAAGGACAAAACCCTTTTTGGTTCCTAATATTTGCCTAAGATTCTATTTTAGTCCCTAAAGGTTTTTTTGTTCCTTTTTGGTTCTCAAAGCTGCAAAAAAGTTTCACCGTTAGTCCCTAAATCATTTCCATCTAATTTCCTACGTTAAAAAACAAAGAAAGAAGAAAATTGCAGAATGACTTCCAACAGAGTGAGTTTTATTTAAAATTTCAGGTCCGATTCTCTTCTTTTCTTATCTTCTTTGTACATTCTTTGGGAAGTTTTAAGATGTTTCATGGTAGAGTCTTGATTCAGATGAAGGAATAATGGAAGAACCCTCCAAAAGCATTCTCATTTTTTTGGACATCATCTGAAACCTACAGTTCTAGGCTATTGTAGGGGCTGAAGTGCGGCTTTTTCCCAAAATTTGGATTGTTTTGTAATTCTCGTGTTATTTCAACTTTGGAAAAAATTAAATCTTGCTCCCAAATACTTTTACAAAGTTCATTCAAGTCCCTAAGAGTTGTGGTTTAGGAACCCTGATGTAGAAAATCAAAATTGTTGAGGTTACTCTACAAATTTCTTCTTTCGTTTATTTTTTTTAACGGAGGAATGTGGATGGAATTGACTTAGGGACTAGTTGTGAAACTTTTTGACAACTTTGGAGACTGAACCATAACAAAAAAAACTTTAGAGACTAAAATGGAATCTTAGACAGATATTAGGGGTCAAAATAAGATCTTAGCCTTTTGAAATTGCTTATCTTGAGAAATTACCATATATATGTTGCTAAACTTTAACCAAAAAATGAGTTTCTTTTTTTGTAAATAACAATACAATTTTTTTTTTTAAATTTAAGTTGCTATACATATATATTAGGTTTTGACCCGTGCGATGCACGGGTGGTCGTGTTACAGAAATATGTTACAGGGTACCTGTTTGGTTCATAGCATTATATACTACGGGAACTTCAATCAAATCACAAACATAATCTGATCTAGTGAGTTCATTCATGTTAAATTGATCCACTCAATGGCTTAGTAAAACCTTATAATGTTCAGCAAATATATTATTGGAAATGAAGATAAACAAAACATGCTATAGTGCTTATCCAGCATATCATTATCAAAACGATATCATTATGTAAAATTCTTAATTAGGATTATCCTAATAATTTCTAATAATTTTACTTCCCTAATTTTAACACTCAAATTCTTAATTAGGATTATCCTAATTTACAAAGTAAATGAATTGTATGAAATGTTGTCATTGCGAGATTAATTGAGTCACATAATGACATAATCCACTCATTTAGATTGCTTAACTATTTTATTATATTTAATACGTACTTAAAAAAAAAAGTTATGATTGCAAAGAAAATCAATAAAAATCTTTAATGTGTAATGAATTTAATATGCAATTCTATCGGCGAATTACCTCGGACTAAACGAAATTATTGTAATACCTATTTCGATTTCCATATTTATAATTACACCTAATGTTGTCATTGTGACATGGCACAAAACCCGCAGCTAATTAGTCTGAATTACAAAACCCGCTGCTAATTTATATTTCGTGTGATAAATGTCAATAGTACTCCTTATTTATAGTCTGAATTAATATAAAAATTTCAGTGTGACTCTTTTGAACTTGGTAGTTGATCTCGCAATGACAACATTTCACACAATTAACTTTAATATAGAATTATACTTTCAACGCGTGTCTATGAAAAAAAATATACCTTGATGAGTAATTCAACGTGACTTATTTAGCAAGTTAAATAAAGAGTCTATGATAAAAAAGATACTTCAATGTGCAATTTTAGATTCGAACTATTTGGGTATCCAATCACTTCATGTAACATTAATTTTGATTTCAATGTTGATTTAGAATCCTTATTTAGACTAATTATTTATTTCACACACTTGAATTTGTAATTGCAATCAAAATCTTTAATTACAAACATTCCATATCAAAATCTTTAATATCTAGTCACTTTAATAAGTAGTTATATTTACGAAATAGTTTATTTTTTAAAGATTTTATTTTCAGCTCAGTCATTATATTTAATTTCAACATTTGTTTGCAAGTTAATTAATCTCAAAATATTAAAATTAGTTGACCAATTTTCGTTATATAATTGTCATTTATTGGCAATTCAATCAGTATAAAAGGAAATTTAGGCCCACAATTATATATGGTATCAATTACCTACACATTTCATCTAATTTATATTGATTATAATTGATTGTCCAAAAGCTATAATTTGTATCATACTTTTGTATTTAAAGTTCCATTAGGTGTAATGTATTATGGCAAATAATTAATCCATTATTATATGAAGACTATTATTACATTTTGAATTATGTGTCTGACAAATATCAAGTGACATATAATTTAATTGTCACGGTTTTAATAAGTTAATTAATCCCTTACATTCCCAATTTCTCATAATTTAGTATAATATGTAATTTTATTTTCGAATTACCCGGGTATCGTAACAATTATTATAACCTTTATGTTGACTTCCCTATTTAAATAGACTCCATATATAAAATCTATAATTATTTTAGCCTCTTGACTCTGTAATTGGAAACAAATTCTTCACTTGCAAACAAACCTATCAAAATCTTTGATATGTAATCACTTTAGTATGTACTTTTATTTTAGAATTAGTCTCTTTGTTAAAGATTTTGTTTTCAAATTTTAGTCATGATAATTGATTTCAAAATTTTTTATTCTGGTAATGAATCTCCAAAATTCAAAGTGTCATATCCAATTTTCGTTATATAAAAACTAACTTATTGGCAATTTAATCATTATATAAGGAAATACCCTTAATTTTGAATATGTAAGTTATCTTTCGAATCAGTGTCCTTGTTTAAGATTTAATTTGTAAACTTTATCATGATAGCTAATTTCAAAATTTTTAATCAATTTAATGAATCTATCAATGTCAAAATATCAAGGCCAATTTTCGTTATATAATTGTCATTTATTGTTAAATTCGATTGTAAGTTAATTTTCGTATTATTCTCCTTGTTGACATCATTTTTTGCAAACTTTGTCATGATATTTAATCAAAATAACTTTTAGTAAGTTAATTAACCTCAAGAGTTTAACATTTGACCGTCAATTTTCGTCATAAAATCAAATTTTTTGGCAATTCACTTAATAAATAAGCACATATCTAAAGTTACAATCAAAACCTATCATAATATTTAATATATAAACTCGAATTATAATATTTTGTTTGTAAATTTGTCATGAAATTTAACTCGTAACTTTAATTTGATCACTTTTAGATTTGAAATGAGAGATATATGACTATATTCAATAGTTGAGGACTAATGATGAAACTTTTACAAAACATTAAGGGTCAAAACAAAACAAAACAAAATTAGGGACAAAAATGAAACTTAGGGTAAATAATAGGGACTAAAATAAGTTTTTGACCTATATATTTTAATTGAGTATGATAAAATTGTTTTAATTAATTATAATATGAAAATCTTGTGCAATATGAATATATAAAATATGGAAATACTTTTATTTTAAGATTGCACCAATTTATAAAAGGAAAAGGAAAAATATAACACATGGTAAGGTTATTGATCAATTTAAGATTGAATGATAGATCCCATATTTCCACCAACCCTACCTATATATTTACATGTGTACATAAAATNCCCTCGATGAGTCTGTCCAGGAAATGCATGGCCATGCTAGATATTGGGACTTACTCAAGGAGATCGAGAAAGTAAAGGTTTGGATCATGGGTGACTTTCCCGTGCCTGGTCCATGACCAAGAAGATCAAGATTTCTGTGGGACTTTCTCTCCTTATTTCTTTTCATTCCCATATTTTAAGGTTTTTTAAGTTAAAAAAAAATAAGGCATGTTTAATTCTAAGGTAAATTACACTTTGGTATCCTGTTCTATGGATCAAATTCACTTTGGTACTATCTTCTTTTAAAAGTTTTATTTTGGTAATATGTTATTTTCTTTGCACCGTTAACATTTTGGTACCCTATTTATAAAAGAAGAGTGTTTATTCGAGAGATTTTTCCTCACAATTCATATAATAATAAAAAAAAATTAACAGTACTTACAATTAATTAGATAATCAAAAAAGATAATAATTTATAAACTTAATTAAAGTGAAATAAAAGTACAACTAATTCTATTTATAAAATAAACTTAAACTTAAAAATTTCATTGTTTTGATTGATGCCAACAAAATGCTTATTGTATGTTATCACACAGTCAACGAAACTCAACATTACAAAATTACACAGTCAATTTTCGTTAGATAATTGCAATATATTGGCAATCGAATCTAAATATAAGGAAATCTAAAACAACAACTCAAGACATATCCTTGTGGAAATAACTAAATAGCATTAATCAAAAGGATATGAGTGAAAACATATGGGGCTGCACTTACTAAATAAAAAAAAAGTAAAACGTCATAAAACTAAGCCATAAAAATCTTCAAAGTNTCGAATCTAAATATAAGGAAATCTAAAACAACAACTCAAGACGTATCCTTGTGGAAATAACTAAATAGCATTAATCAAAAGGATATGAGTGAAAACATATGGGGCTGCACTTACTAAATAAAAAAAAGTAAAACGTCATAAAACTAAGCCATAAAAATCTTCAAAGTCTGAATGAAAAGAAAATACGAAAACCGACAAACGAACTACAAAGACACACATGCTACTATACTTCAAATCTTCTCTTGCTTGATTTTTTTGATCATGACGACAACACTTGCGGTAATTGCTTCTTTATCGGACTGGGAAAGTGGATCATCTGTAGCGCTTCTCTTAGAACGTGTACTTGATGCAACTTCAGGAGAAATGGTTAAGTCGATAATTGGAATAGAGATTTGACCACAGTTAAAAACTCTCATCACTCAGATCAATAGTTACCTAAAAATTCATTTGAAAGGGAAAAGATACATTATTTGTACTTTTATTTCATAGCCATAAATTGAGGTTTCAATAAAATACATAAGAATAATTATGATAATTATTATTCAATTTTTAAGAATATATTTTTTTTGGCCAGAAATTTTTAAGAATATTATTACTTCATCAAATACATTAATCAAACAATTGTACGAATTGTACGAATGCCATAAAATATTCAAAGAATTAATGATTTATGATTAATAGAAATTGTACGTCAGATTGATTGTACGTGTTATTTTTCTTTTTTCGATTGATTGTTTGCAACGTATTTTCAAACTTAAAAAGATAATTTCATTGTTTATTTGGTGATTTTGGAAATGAAAAAGAAAAATAATGAGACAACCTAGATCAAAATCGATTTTATAATCATGTGATGTTGAAATATAAGATTTGGGGAATGTGAAAAAAAGAAAACCTGAATAGCGATGATCTTTGTGATGGGAAAGACATGAGAGCAAAGAGCACGTTCATGAAGTTCATGGAGTGATGAAAATATAAAAGTTGAGAATACCTGCATTCATAAAAAAAAAAAGTAAATAATAGAAGTAGGATGTAGACAACATATTGATCATTCATTATAATACAAAAAAAATGAAATTTAAAAAATAAAAGAACATTTCATATGAACAATAGTGTACACACACCACTAGATGTCATATATATATAGTCACACGACCTTCAATCACCCTTCAATTTTTCATTTATGATAGAGTAATTTTTTGCATAATATCATACCAAATTATATGATAATACCTGAAGAAATTATAAAAAGAAGATCTTAAGGATACAAATTCATCACGTTTCTTAATTTTTAAATGATATAATTCAAAATCATTGTTAAATAGTAATGTATCAAAATTATTTATAATTTAAAACAATTGATGATCACATGTTTTAGACGCCATAATCATGGGTAGAATTGAATAAATTGATAACCATTTCAAAATCTTCCCTAAATTATAACAATCAACATTAATTTGTATGCAATTTTTCTAAAGTTTAGCAAACCACAACCACTAACGTCAATAATTAGAAACTTTAGAATGTCAGAATTGATTGCATTGACATATTTGATTGGACAATCCATATATTGTATTTATGACTGATAGTAAATAGTTTGACACCTAGGCATTTTTTATGACATGACTTGATTAAAAAATGTTAAATAAAATGAGATAAGACATGATGCACAGGGATTGGTCGAAGAGCCATAATTAGTTTTAATGACAATTTTAGACACAGTGTCACATGGAAGGGAAAGACCAAATGTGCTATGCTTTTAGGCTTTTATATATGATAGTACATCGTCGAAATTTATTTTTTAATTTTTGAAGATGTATAGGAAGAAGATCGGATGATGCGTTGAAAGTGGTTAAAGTGATAGATAAGAGAAGGAAAGATAGAAAGAGAAAAATCAAAAGATCTTGAAAATAAATGCAAAATCTCTTCTTCATTTTGGCACTTTATATGTTTTAGGGAGATACGTACTTTAATTTAGCGGATTTCCTTCTTTCATTTTTTATTAGTGTCTATGTCTGGTGTCGCAAATGTAAATATTTTTTAGGCAAAAGATATGTTGGTGTTCCTGATGTTTGGGGTTAGTTTAAGTTATGCCCCAACGTTTGTGTTCTATCAGTTATGCCCCTAATGTTTCATATTGTTGTCAATTATACTTTAATCTCAATTTTTTTTGGCCAAGTCCTATTTTGGTCCCTCTAGTTTGCTCAAAGATCCATTTTGGTCCCTCAGCTCAAAGTCATTCATTTGCCATCATCTTCACCACCACCACCACCATCAGTAGCAGTAGCAACACCACCACCGCCGTCAAGAGTAGCACCGCCACTGCTGTCGTCGCCGAGCTTTTCTGGCGAGGTTCGTCTTCTCCAGTGAACTTTCCGACGAGATACACGGTGGTCCCAACGACAAAAACTTTTGATCCAAGGCTTTTTGACCTCCCGAGTTCAATGGCGGCCTGCATTCTGCGAACAAATGACCGAAAGTATGATTTTCAGCGATTGTGTAATTTTTCGGCGACTATGTAATTTTTCTGCGGCTTGCCAGTCATTTTTTCGCAAAATGGAGGCCGTTATTGAACTTAGGATGTCAAAAAATCTTGGATTATGAGTTTTCGTATTCGTCGGAGTTGTCGTGTATCTCGCCGGAAAGTTCATCGGTGAAGACGAACCTCGCCGAAAAAGCTCGGAGGCAGCAATGGTGGTGGTGCTACTGTTGACGGCGGTGGGGGTGCTGCTGCTGACGGTGGTGGTAGTGATGGTGGTGGTGGTGGTGGTGGTGGTGGTGATAATGATGAAGATGATGATGAATGAAGGACTTGGAGCTGAGGGACCAAAACAGAACTTTGAACAAACTTAAGGGACCAAAATAGGACTTTGGCCCAAAAAACATTGAGGTTAGGGTATAATTGACAACAACATGAAACGTTGGGGGCATAACTGACACAAAACAAACTTTGGGGCCATAACTGAAACTGACCCCAAACATTAGGGGCACCAACAGGTATTTTGCCTATTTTTAAAGAGTAAATTTATAAATCAATTTTTTAAAAAAAATAAATGAATTAATAATTTAATCTTTTGATGTAATAATTTATATGTTTTATTTTTTTAATTTTAAGTTATTGAATGAATATATATTAGTATCTTTATCTATTGGCAAAACACAATTTCGTGCCCTTAACGTTTGCGGTGATTTTCAGTTATGCCCCTAACGTTTCATTTGTGTCAGTTGTGCCCCCAATGTGAAACGTTAGTTTCAATTATGCCCCCAATTTCAATCATCCACAAAAAAAACACCATTTTCGCACGATTTGAGCTCGGTTTTGATCAGATTTCATATGGGTACTCATTTTCGACTCCTAAGGATCATTTTGCACATGGAAATTTTGAGAAAAATGCTTCGTTTTGCTGCATTTCGTTTTGGTCCTTTTTGGGGTTCATCGGGTCCGATTTTCTTCGGATTTGGGGCTATTTTAAACTTAATCTTTGAAATTGATCCAAGGAATCAAGTTTTGATGTCCGAAAATTAAAACCCATAAGAAATCTGATCAAAATCGAGCTCAAATCGTGCAAAAATGGTGTTTGTTTTTGTGGATGATTGAAATTGGGGGCATAATTGAAACTAACGTTTCACATTGGGGGCACAACTGACACAAATGAAACGTTAGGGGCATAACTGAAAATCACCGCAAACGTTAGGAGCACGAAAGGGTGTTTTGCCTTATCTATTTTGTCACCTTCTAATAGAAATTGTCACGATCCCTTCCTAGAATCACGTAGATGGGCATGGTGTAGGTTTAACTACCACCATAAGCCTACACATATCTAATAAATAGAAATTTAAATCAAGACAATCATCTCAACACTTATTTGAATAACTCTTTATTCAAATCATAATTTGTCAATATACATAATCTCTGTATAAAGTCTCACCGTCACACCACAAGATACTTAGAGTATCAATAACAAAATATAACAAATATTTTTTTGATTGAAAGAAAAAAGCATACAAGTCCAATAAAATAAAGGATACAAGCAAAAACAAACAAATTAAGTAAGCCCTAAATTATAGAAACCGCAACCTATTGAAAAATCTCAATTAGCAATTACATTCTTTCAGTTGATATGGGGACAAGACAACTTGGTAAATGCTAAAGCATTTTGCATCTTCAACAACTCAATGTCATCAATTATCTCCTTATAATTCCAATTTCTAGCAACTCTAGTGCTTAGAGTAAAAAGCCTAAGGGGAGTTATGAACACCCCAGTGCCATTAGTTTCTTTCCCATGCAGCAAGCCGTCTCTAAATAAGCTAAGCAAATTGCAATCATCCACTCTATCTTATTTTATGTGTTCTTCAATGTTCACAAATAGATGCTTCAAAACCATGTCTCTTGCCACAATAGCCAATAGAACCACTTGACCCTTCTTAGAGACTAGATTGATAGCCATCCAATCCTAATTGAAAAACACAGATTCTTTGTGAGGACCCTGTTGGAAGTTTAGATTGCTTACTTTACTATGTTGAGTTTCATTCAACTAACTTGACTTGAGATTCAACTAAAAGCGGCTTTTGCATCCATATGGCTTCCTTTTCAAACCACCATATTTCTCATATGCCAAATGTAGTACAAAGTCATTAATATGTAAATCAAGAGTTTCTTTAAATCATTGGTGATCCATCCTCCAATTGTTAGCCCAAAATCTTAGCCAACAATTAGTATTGAAAAACCTTGATTTTGAAATAACTAAAGCAGGAGGAATAATGTCCAACCAAACAGCTTTAGCAAAAGGACACCAAAAGAAGATGTGATCTTTACTTTCATTAAAAGATTTGCAGAACACACAAACTCCTTCTACAGGAATATTATGGTGTTATAATTCCTCAATAATATGCAATGTATCATGAATGATCCTCCAAACAAAAACAACTTCTCATACAAAATAAGTTGAAGTTTCCTCAAAGTCTTCAACACCTCTTCCTAAAACTAATGGAGTTGATATATTAAATTTCATTACAATTAGTGGGGTTCAAAACCAAACCAAATCGAATTGAACCGAAATAAAACTAAACTAAATCGATTGAATAATGAGAGATTTAGTTTAGTTAAAAGTGCATTAAAATTGATTAATTTGATTTAGTTAATGGTTTGGAGAACATACAATTATGCAAACCAAACCACTAAGCATTTCTATATGCATTTTTAACTTTTACATATTATATATGATTATATTTAATACAAAAATTATCATTTATTCTTTAATAATCATATAATTGGACATATATTTTATCATCTAAAAAAATATTTCATGCTAGTCATTAATTAATTATATCTTCTCATTCTATTAACTTTTCCAAGGTTTTTAAAATTGGACCGGCCATTGAATCAGCCGAAGTAGTGGTTTGAGATTCAATGGTCCAATCGGGATTCAACAAAAATCAGACCGTTAATAATTAAACAAATTAAAAATAATATATTTAATTTAATATAATAAAAATATACTAATATACTCATCATGAAACAAGTTTTGAAAGAAATTCAGCGCAATATTCTCAACATGCCTCTATCTTCCACCAAATCTTCACTACTATCCTAGAGCATCTCTACTATACTTTTCTTTCCCCTAGTCACAATTCTAATATGGTAGTACTTGGTATTATGGTCCTCATCATTAATTCATTTAACTTTAGATTTTTGGTACCATTAGGGATAATCATGGGTAGGATAAAAGTAAGGTATTATGATTTCCCGACTCGAATCCAAATATGAGTGAGTATTAAAATAATCATCATACTCATATTCGTTGAGTAGTCTTAAATCAGATACAAAAGTGGATTGAGACCAATTTTTTATAATTTTCTACTTTTTACACATGCGTATCTTATATAGAAGTGTGAAATTTCTTAATGTCTTGAGCTATAAACTCCTTTATCTCTCAGTACTCATGTTTGGGTGAGCAGTTATATAAACTCCTCTCTCTCTCTCTCTCTCTCTCTCTCTCTCTCTCTCCACACACTCAAATTTGTCTGTATATATATAAAATATAATAATATAATAATAAATTTTATTTTACAAATATAATATATTATATATATAATTTATATTAATTTACTTAAAAAATTAGTTTAGTCCTTACAATTATACCAACTCAATAAGTCAATACTTGAGTTATCAAAATATACAATTTTTTATATATTGGTATTCTTTCTTCTATTTTTTCAATTATATTAATAATATTTTTTAGAGTCAAAATTTAAAATAAAAAAATTAAGTCCATGTTATTTACATTTTGATCCATGAGATAAAATATATAATCAAGACCCCAAAAATATATATTTTTGTCCCTCCTGTATTATATATATGGGTAATTTTTTTTGTGGTGTAAAAATTTATAAACATATTTAAAAAACAGTAATGGGAAAAAATATGTAATTCATTCCCCAAAACTTTACAATTTGGTTCTTCCTCCAATATATATATAAGTAATATTTTTTGAAGTGTAAAAATATAAAAACAAAATTCAAAATATTAAAAAAAATATAATTCAATTCCCAAAACTTTAGAGTTTGGTCCTTCCTTCAGTATATGCATAAATAATTTTTTTTTGTAGTGTACAATATTCAAAACAAAATTTAAAACTAGTAATGAGAAAAATTATACATGTTGGTCCCTCCTCCAATTATATGGGTAATATTTTTTATAGTGCAACAACTGAAGAAAAAATTCATAAAAATATATAATTCATATCCCAAAAAATATACATTTTGATCCTTCTTCTAGTATATATATGGGTAATAGTTTTTGTAGTATAAAAATTTAAAAATAAAATTAAAAGAAAGTAATGAGAAAAAATATATAATTCATACATATATATATATATATATATATGTTGGTCCCTCATCTAGTGTACATATGGGCAATATTTTTGGTAGTGCAACAACTGAAGAAAAAAATTCAAAAATTTACATAATTCATACTCCAGAAAATGGTGTGAATTTATGGTTGTGAATGTGCCCAATGTGGATAACGGCTCTATTTTTTGTTGAACATAGCAAGCTTTACCGTGTGGCTGAGTGGTGTTTGAGCAACGAAAAATGGAGAAGCCATGGGTTCAAATCTTGGGGTCATTTAGCAAATAATAAATTTTTTTTATTTCATATGTCACACCTTGTTATTTTGTATAATTTATCGTCTACTATTTTGGATATATGGGTAATATTTTTTTGTTGTCTTACTCGACAACAAAAATTACAATTCAGTCAAACTTATTAATAATATTTTTTTAGTACAATCAAATCCCAAAAATATACATATGGTCTCTCCTACAGTATATATAGGTAATATTTCTCAATGATGTGAAAAGTGGACCAGACCGGTCGGTTAGACCGCAAACCGGCACCTAGTCCGGTCCGAATCAGATTAGAAACCAAATGTGCAAAGAACCGGTCAAAGACTGCTTAAACCTGTCAAAAACCGGTAAAACCGGCAAGAATCGATCGGGTTTTCAGAGAACCGATTCAGATTAAAAAAAGAGAGAGAGGGGACAATCTAATAAATAGTAATACACGCTTACCAATAAATAGAAATAAAGCACTTGCTCTGGAAGAAAGGAAAAAACTTGGAAATGGTGAGTATTGATTGATGGGCCAAAATTATGGTCAGTCTTGGAAAAGGAAGGTAAGACTTTTTTATTGTATTAATTATTAATATTATTTTAGCCAACACATGTATTAATTATTTAGAGGACTTTTTTTTTGGCCTGGAATTATTTAGAGGATTTAGAGGAATTGAATTAGTTGGATTTAAAATTAATTTATTTGTATTTTAATTTTTAGGATAAAATAAAATAAATTATGATTAAATAAATTGTAAAAAAAATATTTTATGATTATAACGTTATATATTAAATAATTAGTATTAATTATGATATTTTATTTGTAGTATATATTATTTTATTATTTAAAATTATATATTAAATCATTACCGTTTCGACCGCGGTTGAACTCCGGTCGAACCAATGAACCTTGAACCAGTACTTTAACCGGTTCAATGTACGGTCCGATTTTAAAAACATTGATATTTCTAGTGGTGTGAAAATTAATAAACATAATTCAAAAATAGTAATGAGAAAAAAATGTAAAAATAAAATTAAAAAATAGTAAAAAGGAAAAATATATAATTTAGTTCCAAAAAATTTATAAAGCAGTATTCAAAAATTACATTTTAGTTCCTCACTCGCACCTCCGATCTCCTTTTATACAGCCACTAAAATCTCATTTTATAACTTCTCCTTTAGCACAAATTTTAAGGCAATCATTTATCATAAAATTTTACCAAAGTCAAAACAAACACCAAAATAACATTCATTTATCCCCTTTTGTCTTTACCATTTTTACCCCTATACAACTTTAAAATACCAATACAATTATTTTAACTCACAAAAATCATTACATACCTTTTAAAATAATTTTACACTATAATTCCTCATTTATGTCTTATTTTCCCAAACACCATTTACTAAAATACTCCTTTATAAATCAAATCGGGTCCGTTTGGTAGTATGTGAGGTATGTAAAGGAAAGGGTTTTACGAGGGAAAAATTGTGAGGGAAAGGAAAAGTAGTTGAGGGGATGTAAAGTAGGTAAAAATTGAAAGTGTTTGGTATAANGGATGGGAGTGAGAGGGGCAAATTAGGAATTGTACCATAATTCCCTAGGTAGACTTGAATTACATCAGAAATGTGAAGTAAAGAAAAATGACCTATGTAATGTAAAACCCTTTACATTGTAATCCACTTTACATAGCTCAAATTACCATACCAAACACATGAAAATCTTGGAATCCGTGCCCTTTTACATTGTAAAACCCATTTACATTGTACCAAACGGACCCATCGTTTAACTCTCCTTTACAAACAAATCTCACTCCTTCCTTTATCCTTCTTTAACTCCTAATTCTAATCCAAACAAGTCTTGAAAGGGTTTGAATGTAAAATTTGCAGAAAGTGACTCAAATGGAAGAGATATCTGAAATGTGGTAATCTCCTTCCTCGTCCCTTCCCACTTTTGACAAGAAGCACAATGAGCATTACTCACCATTTTTCTGTAGCATATGAAAGAGGGATATGAACCTATTTGAGTATTATAGATATAAAATAGGAAAATTTTAAGTAAAATTCTTATCTTAGCTGTAAAATTTCTCTAATCATATAGTTTCTTTATACTCTCTCTTAAATAAACTTTTTTTTATAAGGCTCTCTTAAATAATTGGTTATAAAAAAAAAATGTCTTAAATCTCTATTGTGATTAGTCATGGATAAAATTTTTATAATGTGTCAATTAATTTATTAGAGTTTAACCCTATAAAATATTAAGCCAAAGCCCAAAACCTAACTACTAGTCACAGCAATGACACGAACACAGCAAAATGAGTAGTTTGAACTCTCCATATTCAAAATTTTAAGGTCCTGGTCATGTCTAATTCAAGTTGTTAGCCAGATAGCAACTCAAGGAAAAAAAAAAAAAAAAGAATTTGGTTACTTTAAAAAACTTAAAGATTCTTGTTGGTTTCCACAAACTTAAAATAATAGAACTTGGAAAGTTCAAGACAAGTAATTAACATGTGTGTCTGACACGAGCGTGGCTCCTTTTTCGGATATGTTAGACTAAATTATAATTAATGAGTTGTTAATTAATTAATTATTAATTAGATGGGATTTTTTTTTATAATGTCAAATATTATTTAAATATCCCAAAGTCTGAAATCATATCCTATAAAGGTGATAAGTTCACCTTCTAGCTTTTACAAACATTTTTCCTTGATTTATGGCTTTTACCATTTATGGAAAAGAATTAGTACTGCGCTAGTTTCCTTTCAAGGAAACGCTCTTCTGCTGTCTGTGTGATGCAAGAAACAAGTACATAAAGCAGAAATTTTGTAAACCCAGTACACCAACTCTCTGACTCTAGAAGAAGTCTGAAGCTACAAGGCAGAAGGTACTGACGTGCTCTGTGCTACTCAGAACCTACAAAAGAGACGTTGAGAAAGAAGAAAGGCGTGATGCTCCATCCAAACATTTAATGCAAGATCAAATTAGAGATTGACCAAGATCTCAAGATGGATAACCGTGTTCTGATCTTCAGAAAGAGCCGTTGCACTGTTTTGGACCGTTGAAGGCTTAGCTCTTAACGGATAGTTCCTCCAGAGGATCTATATATATGAAGCAGAACAAGAACTGAAGAGATACAAGACTTACACTACTTACAACGATCATATTATTCTCTTGGTACTCTCTTCTCATTTAGCTTAGTGCTATTCAGTCTTAGTGACTACTCTCCTTGTGAGAAAAACTCAACTCCTATTATTCTCTCCTTGTATTGATCCTAGAAGGCTTTTCTAGCTTCCTACGTAAAACCCCCTGGGTGAGCCTTAGTGTTTAAGGTTGGATAGGTTTGGTAATAGCTTAGAAAGCTTCTTGTGATATCGGGTTATTGTTGTACTAGCTGAGCTTGTAAAACCAAGTGTGGTGAACCCCTAGGAAAAAGGTTAGCTCTTGTGTACTTGTTACCCAACTTATAAAAACTCTCTTGCTGTGTGCTTGAGGAGTGGACGTAGCATCTGGTGTAAACCCTAGTGTGAACCACTATATATCGTGGTGTGATCTTTCTAATTATTTATCTTCATATCTGTTTTTTATCTGACCATCTCCTGTGCAGGATCTCCTTTTAAGAAACTAATATTTGGATAAATAGAAAAAGTTTTAAATAACCAATTCACCCCCCCCCCTCTTGGTTATTCCATTTCTACTAACAATTGGTATCAGAGCTCGTGTTTTTCTTATCTGTGCAGGCTTAACATCCTGAGATAGACGATCAAGCAATGGAAAATCAAGAAGGATTTGATGTGGACAGTCCACCAATCTTCCATGGAGATGATTACGTATATTGGCAAGCCAGAATGAAAATATTCCTACCAGCGACTGACTACAGACTATGGAGAATCGTGAAGGAAGGACCTCTCACTGTTCTTGGAAAAGAAATCGGAACACCCATTCAAGAATGGAGCAGTGAAGACTTCGACAAGCAAGAACTCAATCTGAGAGCATTTATCTACTTATATCGAGGAGTATGAGATGAAATTCCAGGATGCATTTCAGATTTTGAAGATGCAAATGACATATGGGAATATATGAAGGAGACCTACGGACAGCACTGTGATCCAAGATTCACTGATAATGATGAATATAGAAATCTTGAAGTTGGACCAGACGAGATAACTGAAATGCATGAAGAAATGCAAAGATTGGCTCTAAGTGAAACATCTACAAAGACTTTCTACTCATGTGAAAGTCAGGATGATGCTGAGAGCAAGGAACAAGACCTACTTGCTGATGAGGATACAGAAACTGCAAATCTGTGTCTCATGTCTGCAGAGTTACCTCCTGAACAAGAAGTGCCTGTAACGTTACCTACTGAAGAGGTAGTTATTGAAAATATTGATAGTGATGATGATGATTTTGATATTAATGTTGATTCTATTGTGAAAGATTCAATGAGAATTCATAGTTTATGGTACGGATTGCGTGTCTCTTATAAGAAGCTTAAGATTGAGAAAGATATACTAGATGCTAAGCTCTTAGAACATGAAAATAAACTAGATATCATCATAGAAGAAAACGAGAAATTTATTGCCTTGATGAATGAAAATGAATCCCTTAAGAAAGAGAATGCTAAGCTAAAAGAAGACTTAGCTAAGTTTGTTAAAGGAACTGATAATCTGAACTATATAATAGGAATTCAGAGGAATGTGTTCGATAAAGCAGGATTAGGTGGAAGGAAACCTCTTAATCCATTCAATAGTATGAAGAATAAAAAGTATGTAGGAAGAACTCCTAACCCTTTAGCAAAAAAGATATGCTACAAATGTAAGAAAAAGGGTCATCTATCCTATGAATGCCATGTTATGTCTACTGATATATCTGTAGGAAGTAAAATTAAGAGAGTTTGGATTCATAAGAAATGTGCTGATAAAGGAACTGAGTCTTTGACTAACCCAAGAGGACCCAAAGAAGATTGGGTACCTAAGCTTAAATTTGATTATGCTTGCAGGTTTGTTTCAGTTCAAGGAACTTATCTAGCAAATGGTACTTAGACTCCGGTTGCTCGAGACACATGACAGGGAACAAAGAATTCTTCATCTCCTTCACATGGAAAGACATGGGAACTGTGACTTTTGGAGATAATGCAAAAGGAAGAATGGCGGGGATTGGAAGAATCTCTCTCTCTCCTACACTGTACATAGATGAAGTGTGTCTTGTCAAGGGACTGAAGCACAATCTTCTGAGCATCAGTCAACTATGCGATAAAGGACACAAAGTCACCTTTGGAGCTGCAAAATGTTGTATCTTTAACAAAGACAGTGATCAAATCCTTATGGAGGGAAGCAGGAAAGACAATGTCTATATCCTACAAGCAGAAAAGATGAATCTCTCTTCACATATTTGCCTAAAAGAAACTTCTAATCAAGGATGGTTATGGCATAGAAGGATGGATCATGCAAGCATGGACAAGCTTTCAAAACTTTCAAAGAATGAGCTAGTGAGTGGTCTACCAAAGATCAAATATGTCAAAGATCACATATGTGATGCATGCCAAAAGGGAAAACAAGTAAGAAACTCTTTCAAATCTAAAGATTATATTTCTACTAACAGACCTTTGCAGATGATTCACATGGATCTGTTTGGTCCTATGAGAGTAGAAAGTCTTGGAAAGAAGCTGTATGGATATGTACTTGTTGATAATTATTCAAGATACACTTGAGTATATTTTCTGGCTCAAAAGAGTGAATGTTTTGATTACTTCAAGACATTTTGCTTAAGAGTACAAAATCAGAAAGGTTACTTGATTACTAGTATCAGAAGTGATCATGGAAATGAATTTGAAAATGGACTCTTTGAGAATTTCTGTCAAGAGTCAGGAATCAATCATAACTTCTCAGCTCCTAGAACACCTCAACAAAATGGGGTTGTTGAAAGGAAAAATAGACCACTCCTGGACATGGCTAGAACAATGCTATGTGAGAACAATTTGCCTAAGAGTCTCTGGGCAGAAGCTGTGAACACTGCCTGTTACATCCTGAACAGGTGTCTTATTCGACCAGTCCATGGCAAAACACCTTATGAGTTATGGTCAGGAAGAAAACCAAATGTTGCATACTTCCATGCTTTTGGATGTAAATGCTATATCTTAATCAACAACAAAGAAAATATTGGGAAGCTTGATGCAAAATCCCATGAAGGAATATTTGTTGGGTACTCCACAACAAGTAAATCCTATCGAGTATACAAAAAGAAAAACAAAACCATTGAGGAAACAATACATGTTGTGTTTGATGAAATCACTACAGGGATGACTTATGAAAAGATTGCAGATGAAGATGATGATCCACCTCTTCAAGTAACTACAGCGCCTTCACAAGAAGCAAATGCAGAACAGCAACAGGAACCAATCAACTCTCCATCCTCTTTAGGAACTGAAGGGAATGAAAGTGATCAACCTCTGGTTGTAGTAGATCTAAATGCAGATCCTCCTACCACTACATCAAATACTCAGACAGAGAATGCAGATCCACAGGAAGTAAGAAGACCTCCACGAGAATGGAGAGACACTCCAAATTATCCTCATGGATTCGTAATTGGAGATGTCAATGAAGGAAGAAGAACTCGCTCTTCAAATAGCTACATTATGTTGGGAATTCTAGGCGCCTAACGCAGCGGAAGGAAATATAAAATTAAAAATAAAACACGCCAGGTCCTAAAATTCCCGAACGGATCCGCTAGTAGAATTTAAAACTTTTAAGATAGTGGTATACCTCACGAGTTTCAATCGGTTGGTTGAACAAGGCGTCTCCCAGAAGTCCACTCGCAATGTCCTTCCTCTGCCAGTAATCCACACGAACAGTTTCTTCGGGCACCAAGGTGCTAGCCTTCAGTTCTTTTCTCCAAAAGAACTAGGGACCAATCTACAGTGTATTTGAACTCAAGAACTCCTTCTTGATTCAAACTCCAAAAGTGGCGCATTGGAGAATTCCCACAAGAACTCCTTCTTGTCTTTCCTTCTCACACAAACCCTAATTTTTGGCAACCACAAATCGAATTGCCTAACTCTTAGGTCAAGTCGATTTTACCCTCTCAACTCTTGAGAACCAAAAATTTCCTCACTTGGAACCTAGGGTTTTGAAGGAGGCGATTTTTCTATCTCTCTCAACAAGGAGGATGAAAATTGCACAAATGAATTCTCTCTCATGGCTTAGGCGCCTAGCACCTTAGGTTTAGCATATATATATAATTATCTTTAGGGCATTATTATAATTCTAAATTATAATAATATGGCTTCATGACTTGAATTTCAAATTATAATATTACCATAATATTAAATTTAAATTCAAATCGTAATCTTAGAGAATCAA